>CAJFDF010000974.1:33403-52043 GCA_904067115.1 Aegilops sharonensis
TCTTATCTGGAAGATTAACTCCCACTTGATTCAAGCAATTGAAGTACCCAGACAATCTGAGCACATGCTCACTAGTTGAGCGATTCTCCTCCATCTTTTAGCTATAGAACTTGTTGGAGACTTCATATCTCTCAACTCGGGTATTTGCTTGAAATATTAACTTCAGTTCCTGGAACATCTCATATGGTCCGTGATGTTCAAAACGTCTTTGAAGTCCCGATTCTAAGCCGTTTAAGTATGGTGCACTAAGCTATCAAGTAGTCATCATATTGAGCTAGCTAAACGTTCATAACGTCTGCATTTGCTCCTGCAATAGATCTGTCACCTAGCGGTGCATTAAGGACATAATTCTTCTGTGCAGCAATGAGGATAAACCTCAGATCACGGATCCAATCCGCATCATTGCTACTAACATTTTCAATACAATTTTCTCTAGGAACATATTAAAATAAACATATGAAAGCAACAAACATAGGGAAGCAACAACGCGAGCTATTGATCTACAACATAATTTGCAAAATACTACCAGGACTAAGTTCATGATAAATTACAGTTCAATTAATCATATTACTTAAGAACTCCCACTTAGATAGACATCTCTCTAGTCATCTAAGTGATTACGTGATCCAAATCAACTAAACCATGTCCGATCATCACGTGAGATGGAGTAGTTTCAATGGTGGACATCACTATGTTGATCATATCTACTATATGATTCACGTTCGACCTTTCGGTCTCCGTGTTCCGAGGGCATATCTGTATATGCTAGGCTCGTCAAGTTTAACCTGAGTATTCCGCGTGTGCAACTGTTTTGCACCCGTTGTATTTGAACGTAGAGCCTATCACACCCGATCATCACGTGGTGTCTCAGCACGAAGAACTTTCGCAACGGTGCATACTCAGGGAGAACACTTCTTGATATTTAGTGAGAGATCATCTTATAATGCTACCGTCAATCAAAGCAAGATAAGATGCATAAAGGATAAACATCACATGCAATCAATATAAGTGATATGATATGGCCATCATCATCTTGTGCTTGTGATCTCCATCTCCGAAGCACCGTCGTGATCACCATCGTCACCGGCGCGACACCTTGATCTCCATCGTAGCATCGTTGTCGTCTTGCCAACTATTGCTTCTACGACTATCGCTACCACTTAGTGATAAAGTAAAGCAATTGCATGGCGTTTGCATTTCATACAATCAAGCGACAACCATATGGCTCCTGCCAGTTGCCGATAACTCGGTTACAAAACATGATCATCTCATACAATAAAATATAGCATCACGTCTTGACCATATCACATCACAACATGCCCTGCAAAAACAAGTTAGACGTCCTCTACTTTGTTGTTGCAAGTTTTACGTGGCTGCTACGGGCTGAGCAAGAACCGTTCTTACATACGCATCAAAACCACAACGATAGTTTGTCAAGTTGGTGCTGTTTTAATCTTCGCAAGGACCGGGCGTAGCCACACTCAGTTCAACTAAAGTGAGAGAGACAGACACCCGCCAGTCACCTTTAAGCAACGAGTGCTCGTAGCGGTGAAACCAGTCTCGCGTAAGCGTACGCGTAATGTCGGTCTGGGCCGCTTCATCTCACAATACTGCCGAACCAAAGTATGACATGCTGGTAAGCAGTATGACTTGTATCGCCCACAACTCACTTGTGTTCTACTCGTGCATATAACATCAACGCATAAAACCAGGCTCGGATGCCACTATTGGGGAACGTAGTAATTTCAAAAATTTCCTACGCACACGCAAGATCATGGTGATGGCATAGCAACGAGGGGGGAGAGTATTGTCCACGTACCCTCGTAGACCGTAAGCGGAAGCGTTATGACAACGCGGCACCTCCGAGTTCACGATCCGACCGATCCAAGTACGTCTTCACGATCCGACCGATCCAAGTACCGAACGTACGGCACCTCCGAGTTCAGCACACGTTCAGCTCGATGACGATCCCCGGACTCCGATCCAGCAAAGTGTCGGGGATGAGTTCAGTCAGCACGACGGCGTGGTGACGATGATGATGCTCTACCGGCGCAGGGCTTCGCCTAAACTCCGCGACGATATGACCGAGGTGGAATATGGTGGAGGGGGGCACCGCACACGGCTAAGGAACGATCCGTAGATCAACTTGTGTTGTTGTGCCTACAGGTGCCCCCCTGCCCCCGTATATAAAGGAGCAAGGGGGGAGGGGGCGGCCGACCTAGCAGGGGGCGCGCCAAGGGGAGTCCTACTCCCACCGGGAGTAGGACTCCCTCCTTCCTTGTTGGAGTAGGAGAAGGGGGAAAGAGGGGGAGAGGAGGAAGGAAAGAGGGGCTGCACCCCTTGTCCAATTCGGACCAGAGGGTGGCTGCACGCCTCCTTCCTTTCGGTCTCTCTCCTCAATTCCCGTATGGCCCAATAAGGCCCATATACTCCCCGGCGAATTCCAGTAACTCTCCGGTACTCCGAAAAATACCCGAATCACTCGGACCCTTTCCGAACTCCGAATATAGTCGTCCAATATATCGATCTTTACGTCTCGACCATTTCGAGACTCCTCGTCATGTCCCCGATCTCACCCGGGACTCCGAACTCCTTCGGTACATCAAAACTCATAAACTCATAATATAACTGTCATCGAAACCTTAAGCGTGCGGACCCTACGGGTTCGAGAACTATGTAGAAATGACCTAGAACTATTCTTGGTCAATAACCAATAGCGGAACCTGGATGCTCATATTGGCTCCTACATATTCTACGAAGATCTTTATCGGTCAAACCGCATAACAACATACGTTGTTCCCTTTGTCATCGGTATGTTACTTGCCCGAGATTCGATCATCGGTATCCAATACCTAGCTCAATCTCGTTACTGGCAAGTCTCTTTACTCGTTACGTAATGCATCATTCCATAACTAACTCATTAGCTACATTGCTTGCAAGGCTTATATTGATGTGCATTACCGAGAGGGCCCAGAGATACCTCTCCGACAATCGGAGTGACAAAACCTAATCTCGAAATACGCCAACCCAACATGTACCTTTGGAGACACCTGTAGTACTCCTTTATAATCACCCAGTTACGTTGTGACGTTTGGTAGCACCCAAAGTGTTCCTCCGGTAAACGGGAATTACATAATCTCATAGTTACATGAACATATATAAGTCATGAAGAAAGCAATAGCAATGTACTAAACGATCAAGTGCTAGGCTAACGGAATGGGTCAAGTCAATCACATCATTCTCCTAATGATGTTATCCCGTTAGTCAAATGACACTCATGTCTATGGCTAGGAAACTTAACCATCTTTGATTCAACGAGCTAGTCTAGTAGAGGCATACTAGTGACACTATGTTTGTCTATGTATTCACACATGTATTATGTTTCTGGTTAATACAATTCTAGCATGAATAATAAACATTTATCATGAAATAAGGAAATAAATAATAACTTTATTATTGCCTCTAGGGCATATTTCCTTCACCCGCACAGAGCCGGCACGCGAGCGATGTGGGTCCCGAGCTTCGCTTGAAAGAACTCCCCCCATAGCTCGATGGTGGGGAGAACTCCGAGGAAACCTTCGCATAAGGATGCGAAGGCGGCCAGCAGCACCACCATGTTGGGGGTGAGGTGGTGCGGCTGGAACCCGAAGAACTCCAAGAACGCGCGGAAGAAGCCGCTCGCCGGCAGCCCCAACCCGCGCATGAGGTGCGAGCGGAAGACAACCCGCTCGCCCTCCTCCGGCGCCGGCGTGATTTCGCCCTCCGGCGGGGCGCGGGCTCGCACGAGGTTGCTGCCGGGAATGCGGCGCGTCTGATGGAGGAACTCGACCATGTCGTCGTCGATGACGGAGCCGTCCCACACACCGGAGCGCGCGGTGGGAAGCGCGGCGCCTGATGAGGAGCTCATCTCCGCGGCGAGGAGGGAACAAGGCTCGGCGCGGAGGAGCAAGGAAGGAGACGGGGCAGGGAGCGGGGATGAGAGAGTGCGCGTGCGTCGCCGCCCCCTCCCTCCCCCCGCCTACTTATAGGCGCCTGGGCTGCGAAGCCGAGGGGGCAGGCGTGGGATTAACTGCGCCCACGTCCTCGCGCCCCCACGATTTAACCCACGACGTTACTGCGCGCAGTAACGGCGTGGGGAGCCCAACCGCCCGCACGACCGCAGCGGATCCGCTGCGCGCCGGGGCGTGGTAGTGGCGGGCCCCGCCTGACGGGCCCGTCTTGTCACGCGCGTGGGCTGGCAGACCGGCCCTGCCGCGTGGCGTCACGTGGCGGGCCCGCGACGGGCGGCTGCCAGGAAGCTTATTAGGCACATCGCCCGGGTCCCGCTGCGACCTTCGAAACCTTTGAAGGCCAAGGCGGCCCCCCTTGCGAAGCTGACTCCAGATGGAGACGGCGGGCCGAGTCCAGATTGTTCCGTCGAAGGGATGAAGCTGTCGAGGCTCCTCGACGGGCTGCCCTCGGCGCCTCCCCAGCTTCGGGGACTACTTTCGGAGTAATGGACTACGGGTAGGCCGACCCGAGTCCCTGAACCTTTCAAAAGATCGGGGCAGGCTGCGCCCCTCCAGACCCCAAGACGAAGAGCTGACTTCCGATAGTCGGCGGCAGCGCCGGCCGACTGCCCCTCTGGGCCGAGTCCCATGGGCCGCCTTCAGGACAAGCCGACTCCAAGCCAGCGACCTCCAGCGAGGCCGGCTACGAGGAGTTGGCCCGTGACCTCCACCGCCTTATGCCTGGGCGACTATGGGGTAAAGCCGCCTCGCGGCCCATCCTTGCCCAGTCCATAAATGGCAGGCATGGCTACAGGGCGCCGTACCAACGGAGATCTCCGTGCGGCGCAGCACTGTTGCCATGCCGGCCTTGACATCATCACCGTGGGCAGATTCCTGTACCCACGTTGGCCTGTCTGTACGACCCGAAGATGGCGGGACCTGCCTGTCGGCGGGAGTACCGAAGACGGCGAGAGCACCCCAAAGACGGACCCGATGGAGTCGGCCTCCGGAAGTCGGCCGGCTCCTCCCCCGGGATCCACGCGCCATTAACCCGACAAGACAGGGAATGGCAACAGTGATCGCCCGCCAGGCGGCGGCACTGTTGCCATAACCACGCGACCAAGCTCGCGTCATTAGAATCACGGCCACAGTGATCTGCAGCCGGCAAGACCCGCCCGCGGCGGACAAGGGATGTCGGCCCCATGCTGAGCCGTCGGTGGGGCCCACTAGTCGGCGGGCCCTAGGAGTCGGCGGAGAAGCCGGCGACGTAGAGACTGACGGCTTGGGCCCACACCCAGCCGGATTACCGTTGTACCCCCGGGGGGTAGTTCTATATAAACCCCCCGGGGCACCCATGCAGAGGGTTGGAAGCTAGTAGCTTTAGACACACACATAGAGGGAGAGAAGAGCAAGCCAAGCCCTTCTCCTTCCTCACCCCGAACAGCTCAAGGAGCCTCTTGTACCCATTTTGCCATACTGATCATGCGGAGACCCCGCAGAGCAGCAGTAGGGGTGTTATCTCCTCGGAGAGCCCTGAAGCTGGGTAAGATTCGCCGGCGTGCATGCCTTCGCCTTATCCCGTTTCCTGGCACCAGTGACGTTCTACTCGCCCCCTCCATGATAAGCCATCCTTTGGCATAAGTCGCACCCAACCCCCGATAATCACTCCGGGACCGAAAACAGTGAGTAATAGTCCGCGAAACGGGCCAGAATGGGCCAAAACTATGAGGGTTGATGACCGACTCTTAAGCGCACCTTGGGGTTCGACAACCATGGAAATCGCTTTGGGAACCCAAAACTGTGAGTAAAAGTCCACAAAACGGGCCAGAATCGGCCGAAACTGTGAGTGTTGATGACCAACACGTAAACGCACCCAAGGGTTCGTTAATCGTGGAAATCACTACTGGACCCCAAAACAGTGAGTAATAATCCATGAAACGGGCCAGAAGCCGCTAAAACTATGAGTGTTGATGTCCGACACGTAAATGCACCACAGGGTTCGTTCATCGTGGAAATCACTCCCGGACCCCCAAAAACAGTGAGTAATAGTCCACGAAACGGGCCAGAATCGGCCAAAACTATGAGTGTTGATGACCGACGCACAAACGCACCCCGGGGTTTGTTAATTGTGGGAATCACTCCGGGACCCCAAAACAGTGAGTAATAGTCCACAAAACGGGCTATAATCAGCCAAAACTATGAGTGTTCATAACCGGCACGTGAACGCACCCAGGGGTTCGTTCATCGTGGAAATCACTCCAGGACCCCAAAACAGTGAGTAATAATCAACGAAACGGGCCAGAATCGGCCAAAACTATTAGTGTTGATGACCGACACGCAAACGCACCCCGGGGTTTGTTAATCGTGGGAATCACTCCGGGACCCTAAAACAGTGAGTAATAGTCCACAAAACGGGCCAGAATCAGCCAAAACTGTGAGTGTTCATGACCGACACGTAAACGCACCTAGGGGTTCGTTCATCGTGGAAATCACTCTCGGACCCCAAAACAGTGAGTAATAGTCCATGAAACGGGTCAGAATCGGCCAAAACAATGAGTGTTGATGACCGACACGTAAATGCACCCCGTGGTTCGTTAATCGTGGAAATCACTCCCGGACCCCAAAACGGTGAGTAATAATCCACGAAACGGTCCAGAATCGGCCAAAGCTGCGAGTGTTATTGACCGACACGTAAACGCACCCGGGGTTCTTTCATCGTGGAAATAACTCTCGGAGCCCAAAACAGTGAGTAATAGTCCACGAAACGGGCCAGAAGCGGCCAAAACTATGAGTGTTGATGACCGACGCACAAACGCACCCCGGGGTTTGTTAATTGTGGGAATCACTCCGGGACCCCAAAACAGTGAGTAATAGTCCGTGAAACGGGTTAGAGTTGGCCAAAACTGCGAGTGTTGACAACGCACACGTAAACGCACCCCGAGGATCGTCAATTGTGGAAATCCCTCTAGGACCCCAAAACAATGAGTAATAGACCATGAAACGGGCCATAATCGTCAAAAACTGTGAGAGTTGATGACCGACACGTAAACGCACCCTAGGGTTCGTTCATCGTGGAAATCACTCCGGGACCCCAAAACAGTGAGTAATAGTCCGTGAAACGGGTTAGAGTTGGCCAAAACTGCGAGTGTTGACAACGCACACGTAAACGCACCCCGAGGATCGTCAATTGTGGAAATCCCTCTAGGACCCCAAAACAATGAGTAATAGACCATGAAACGGGCCATAATCGTCAAAAACTGTGAGAGTTGATGACCGACACGTAAACGCACCCTAGGGTTCGTTCATCGTGGAAATCACTCCGGGACCCCAAAACAGTGAGTAATAGTCCGTGAAACGGGTTAGAGTTGGCCAAAACTGCGAGTGTTGACAACGCACACGTAAACGCACCCCGAGGATCGTCAATTGTGGAAATCCCTCTAGGACCCCAAAACAATGAGTAATAGACCATGAAACGGGCCATAATCGTCAAAAACTGTGAGAGTTGATGACCGACACGTAAACGCACCCTAGGGTTCGTTCATCGTGGAAATCACTCCGGGACCCCAAAACAGTGAGTAATAGTCCATGAAACGGGTCAGAATCGGCCAAAACAATGAGTGTTGATGACCGACACGTAAATGCACCCCGTGGTTCGTTAATCGTGGAAATCACTCCCGGACCCCAAAACAGTGAGTAATAGTCCATGAAACGGCCCAGAATCGGCCAAAACTATGAGTGTTGATGACCGACACGCAAACGCACCCCGGGGTTTGTTAATCGTGGGAATCACTCCGGGACCCTAAAACAGTGAGTAATAGTCCACAAAACGGGCCAGAATCAGCCAAAACTGTGAGTGTTCATGACCGACACGTAAACGCACCTAGGGGTTCGTTCATCGTGGAAATCACTCCCGGACCCCAAAACAGTGAGTAATAGTCCATGAAACGGGCCAGAATCGGCCAAAACAATGAGTGTTGATGACCGACACGTAAATGCACCCCGTGGTTCGTTAATCGTGGAAATCACTCCCGGACCCCAAAACGGTGAGTAATAATCCACGAAACGGTCCAGAATCGGCCAAAGCTGCGAGTGTTATTGACCGACACGTAAACGCACCCGGGGTTCTTTCATCGTGGAAATAACTCTCGGAGCCCAAAACAGTGAGTAATAGTCCACGAAACGGGCCAGAATCCGCCAAAACCGTGAGTGTTGATGACCGACGCGTAAACGCACCACAGGGTTCGTTCATCATGGAAATAACTCTCGGACCCCAAAACAGCGAGTAATAGTCCACAAAACGGCCAAAATCGGCCAAAACAGTGAGTGTTGATGACCGAAAGGTAAACGGACCCCGGGGTTCGTTAATCATGGAAATCACTCTGGGACCCCAAAACAGTGAGTAATAGTCCGTGAAACGGGTTAGAGTTGGCCAAAACTGCGAGTGTTGACAACGGACACGTAAACGCACCCCGAGGATCGTCAATTGTGGAAATCCCTCTAGGACCCCAAAACAATGAGTAATAGACCATGAAACGGGCCATAATCGTCAAAAACTGTGAGAGTTGATGACCGACACGTAAACGCACCCCGAGGTTTGTTAATCGTGGGAATCACTCTAGGACCCAAAACAGTGAGTAATAGTCAACGAAACGGGCCAGAATCGGCCAAAACTGTGAGGGTTGATGACCGACACGTAAACGCACCCTAGGGTTCGTTAATCATGGAAATCACCCCGGGACCCAAAACAATGAGTATTAGTCCTGGAAACGGGCCAGAATGGGCCAAAACTATGAGGGTTGATGACCGACTCGTAAGCGCACCTTGGGGTTCGACAACCATGGAAATCGCTTTGGGAACCCAAAACTGTGAGTAAAAGTCCACAAAACGGGCCAGAATCGGCCAAAACTGTGAGTGTTGATGACCAACACGTAAACGCACCCAGGGGTTCGTTAATCGTGGAAATCACTCCCGGACCCCAAAACAGTGTGTAATAGTCCACGAAACGGGCCAGAATCGGCCAAAACAGTAAGTGTTGTTCGCCGACACGTAAACACACCCCGGGGTTCGTTAATCACGGAAATCACTCCGGGACCCCAAAACAGTGAGTAATAGTCCACAAAACGTGCCAGAATCGGGCAAAACTGTGAGTGTTGATGACCGACACGTAAACGCACCCAGGGGTTTGTTAATCGTGGAAATCTCTCCCGGACCCCAAAACAGTGAGTAATAGTCCACAAAACGGGCCAGAATCAGCAAAAACTATGAGTGTTGATGACCGACACGTAAACACACCCAGGGGTTCGTTCATCGTGGAAATCACTCCCGGACCCCAAAACAGTGAGTAATAGTCCACGAAACGGGTCAGAATCGGCCATAACTATCAGGGTTGATGACCGACTCGTAAGCGCACCTTGGGGTTCGACAACCATGGAAATCGCTTTGGGAACCCAAAACTGTGAGTAAAAGTCCACAAAACGGGCCAGAATCGGCCAAATTTGTGAGTGTTGATGACCAACATGTAAACGCAACCAGGGGTTCGTTAATCGTGGAAGTCACTCCCGGACCCCAGAACAGTGAGTAATAATCCACGAAACGGGCCAGAATCGGCTAAAATTGTGACTGTTGATGTCCGACATGTAAACTTACCCCGGGGTTCGTTCATCCTGGAAATCACTCCCGGACCACAAAACAGTGTGTAATAGTCTAGAAACGGGCCAGAATCGGCCAAAACAGTGAGTGTTGATGGCCGAAACGTAAATGCACCCTGGGGTTCGTTAATCATGGAAATCACTCCGGGACCCCAAAACAGTGAGTAATAGTCCACAAAACGGGCCAGAATCGGCCAAAACGGTGAGTGTTGATGACTGACACGTAAATGCACCACAGGGTTTGTTCATCATGGAAATCACTCCCGGACCCCAAAACAGTGAGTAATAGTCCACGAAACGGGCCGGAATTGGCCAAAACTGTGAGCGTTGATGACCGACACGCAAACGCACCCCGGTGTTTGTTAATCGTGGGAATCACTCCGGGACCCCAAAACAGTGAGTAATAGTCCACAAAACGGGCCAGAATCAACCAAAACTGTGAGTGTCATAACCGACACGTAAACGTACCCAGGGGTTCGTTCATCGTGGAAATCACTCCCGGACCACAAAACAGTGAGTAATAGTCCACGAAACGGGCCAGAATCGGCCAAAACTATGAGTGTTGATGACCGACACGTAAACGCACCCCGGGGTTCGTTAATCGTGGAAATCACTCCCGGACCCCAAAACAGTGAGTAATAATCCACGAAACAGGCCAGAATTGGCCAAAACTATGAGTGTTATTGACCGACACGTAAACGTACCCAGGGGTTCGTTCATCGTGGAAATCACTCCCGGACCCCGAGTGAGTAATAATCCACGAAACAGGCCAGAATCGGCCAAAACTATGAGTGTTATTGACCGACACGTAAACGCACCCGGGGTTCGTTCATCGTGGAAATAACTCTCGGACTCCAAAACAGTGAGTAATAGTCCATGAAACGGGCCAGAATCGGCCAAAACTGTGAGTGTTGATGACCGACATGTAAACGCACCCCGAGGATTGTTAATCGTGGAAATCACTCCCAGACCCCAAAACAGTGAGTAATAATCCATGAAACGGGCCAGAATCGGCCCAAACTAAGAGTGTTGATGAGCGACACGCAAACGCACCCCGGGGTTCGTTCATCGTGGAAATAACTCTCGGACCCCAAAACAGTGAGTAATAGTCCACAAAACGGGCCAAAATCGGCCAACACTGTGAGTGTTGATGACCGAAAGGTAAACGGACCCCGGGGTTCGTTAATACTGGAAATCACTCTGGGACCCCAAAACAATGAGTAATAGACCATGAAATGGGCCATAATCGTCAAAAACTGTGAGAGTTCATGACCGACACGTAAACGCACCCCGAGGTTTATTAATCGTGGGAATCACTCCGGGACCCCAAAACAGTGAGTAATAGTCAACGAAACGGGCCAGAATCGGCCAAAACTATGAGAGTTGATGACCAACACGTAAACGAACCCAAGGGTTCGTTAATCATGGAAATCACTCCGGGACCGAAAACAGTGAGTAATAGTCTTGGAAACGAGCCAGAATGGGCCAAAACTATGAGGGTTGATGACCGACTCGTAAGCACACCTTGGGGTTCGACAACCATGGAAATCGCTTTGGGAACCCAAAACTGTGAGTAAAAGTCCACAAAACGGGCCAGNTGACCGAAAGGTAAACGGACCCCGGGGTTCGTTAATACTGGAAATCACTCTGGGACCCCAAAACAATGAGTAATAGACCATGAAATGGGCCATAATCGTCAAAAACTGTGAGAGTTCATGACCGACACGTAAACGCACCCCGAGGTTTATTAATCGTGGGAATCACTCCGGGACCCCAAAACAGTGAGTAATAGTCAACGAAACGGGCCAGAATCGGCCAAAACTATGAGAGTTGATGACCAACACGTAAACGAACCCAAGGGTTCGTTAATCATGGAAATCACTCCGGGACCGAAAACAGTGAGTAATAGTCTTGGAAACGAGCCAGAATGGGCCAAAACTATGAGGGTTGATGACCGACTCGTAAGCACACCTTGGGGTTCGACAACCATGGAAATCGCTTTGGGAACCCAAAACTGTGAGTAAAAGTCCACAAAACGGGCCAGAATCGGCCAAAACTGTGAGTGTTGATGACCAACACGTAAACGCACCCAGGGGTTCACTAATCGTGGAAATCACTACTGGACCCCAAAACAGTGAGTAATAATCCATGAAACGGGCCAGAATCCGCTAAAACTGTGAGTGTTGATGTCCGACACGTAAATGCACCACAGGGTTCGTTCATCGTGGAAATCACTCCCGGACCCCCAAAAACAGTGAGTAATAGTCCACGAAACGGGCCAGAATCGGCCAAAACTGTGAGTGTTGATGACCGACGCACAAACGCACCACGGGGTTTGTTAATCGTGGGAATCACCCCGGGACCCAAAACAGTGAGTAATAGTCCACAAAACGGGCCAGAATCAGCCAAAACTGTGAGTGTTCATAACCGGCACGTAAACGCACCCAGGGGTTCGTTCATCGTGGAAATCACTCCAGGACCCCAAAACAGTGAGTAATAATCCACAAAACGGGCCAGAATCGGCCAAAACTGTTAGTGTTGATGACCGACACGCAAACGCACCCAGGGGTTCGTTCATCGTGGAAATCACTCCCGGACCCCAAAACAGTGAGTAATAGTCCACGAAACGGTTCAGAATCGGCCAAAACTATCAGGGTTGATGACCGACTCGTAAGCGCACCTTGGGGTTCGACAACCATGGAAATCGCTTTGGGAACCCAAAACTGTGAGTAAAAGTCCACAAAACGGGCCAGAGTCGGCCAAATTTGTGAGTGTTGATGACCAATAAACGCAACCAGTGGTTCGTTAATCGTGGAAGTCACTCCCGGACCCCAGAACAGTGAGTAATAATCCACGAAACGGGCCAGAATCGGCTAAAATTGTGAGTGTTGATGTCCGACATGTAAACTTACCCAGAGGTTCGTTCATCCTGGAAATCACTCCCGGACAATAAAACAGTGTGTAATAGTCCACAAACGGGCCAGAATCGGCCAAAACAGTGAGTGTTGATGGCCGAAACGTAAATGCACCCTGGGGTTCGTTAATCATGGAAATCACTCCGGGACCCCAAAACAGTGAGTAATAGTCCACAAAACGGGCCAGAATCGGCCAAAACTGTGAGTGTTGATGACTGACACGTAAATGCACCACAGGGTTCGTTCATCGTGGACATCACTCCCAGACCCCAAAACAGTGAGTAATAGTCCACGAAACGGGCCGGAATCGGCCAAAACTGTGAGTGTTGATGACCGACACGCAAACGCACCCCGGGGTTTGTTAATCGTGGGAATCACTCCGGGACCCCAAAACAGTGAGTAATAGTCCACAAAACGGGCCAGAATCAGCCAAAACTGTGAGTGTTCATAACCGACACGTAAACGCACCCAGGGGTTCGTTCATCGTGGAAGTCTCTCCCGGACCCCAAAACAGTGAGTAATCATCCACGAAACGGGCCAGAATCGGCTAAAATTGTGAGTGTTGATGTCCGACATGTAAACTTACCCCGGGGTTCGTTCATCCTGGAAATCACTCCCGGACCACAAAACAGTGTGTAATAGTCCACAAACGGGCCAGAATCGGCCAAAACTGTGAGAGTTGATGACCGACACGTAAACGCACCTCGGGGTTCGTCAATCGTGGAAATCACACCGGGACACCAAAACAGTGAGTAATAGTCCACGAACCGGGCCAGAATCGGCCAAAACTATGAGAGTTGATGACTGACACGTAAACGCTGTGGGTTCGTTCATCGTGGAAATAACTCCCGGACCCCAAAACAGTGAGTAATCATCCACGAAACGGGCCAGAATCGGCTAAAATTGTGAGTGTTGATGTCCGACATGTAAACTTACCCCGGGGTTCGTTCATCCTGGAAATCACTCCCGGACCACAAAACAGTGTGTAATAGTCCACAAACGGGCCAGAATCGGCCAAAACTGTGAGAGTTGATGACCGACACGTAAACGCACCTCGGGGTTCGTCAATCGTGGAAATCACACCGGGACACCAAAACAGTGAGTAATAGTCCACGAACCGGGCCAGAATCGGCCAAAACTATGAGAGTTGATGACTGACACGTAAACGCTGTGGGTTCGTTCATCGTGGAAATAACTCCCGGACCCCAAAACAGTGAGTAATCATCCACGAAACGGGCCAGAATCGGCTAAAATTGTGAGTGTTGATGTCCGACATGTAAACTTACCCCGGGGTTCGTTCATCCTGGAAATCACTCCCGGACCACAAAACAGTGTGTAATAGTCCACAAACGGGCCAGAATCGGCCAAAACTGTGAGAGTTGATGACCGACACGTAAACGCACCTCGGGGTTCGTCAATCGTGGAAATCACACCGGGACACCAAAACAGTGAGTAATAGTCCACGAACCGGGCCAGAATCGGCCAAAACTATGAGAGTTGATGACTGACACGTAAACGCTGTGGGTTCGTTCATCGTGGAAATAACTCCCGGACCCCAAAACAGTGAGTAATCATCCACGAAACGGGCCAGAATCGGCTAAAATTGTGAGTGTTGATGTCCGACATGTAAACTTACCCCGGGGTTCGTTCATCCTGGAAATCACTCCCGGACCACAAAACAGTGTGTAATAGTCCACAAACGGGCCAGAATCGGCCAAAACTGTGAGAGTTGATGACCGACACGTAAACGCACCTCGGGGTTCGTCAATCGTGGAAATCACACCGGGACACCAAAACAGTGAGTAATAGTCCACGAACCGGGCCAGAATCGGCCAAAACTATGAGTATTGATGACCGACACGCAAACGCACCCCGGGGTTTGTTAATCGTGGGAATCACTCCGGGACCCCAAAACAGTGAGTAAACGCACCCAGTGGTTCGTTCATCGTGGAAATCACTCCCGGACCCCAAAACAGTGAGTAATAGTCCACGAAACGGACCAGAATCGGCCGAAACTATCAGGGTTGATGACCGACTCGTAAGCGCACCTTGGGGTTCGACAACCATGGAAATCGCTTTGGGAACCCAAAACTGTGAGTAAAAGTCCACAAAACGGGCCAGAATCGGCAAAAATTTGTGAGTGTTGATGACCAATAAACGCAACCAGGGGTTCGTTAATCGAGGAAGTCACTCCCGGACCCCAGAACAGTGAGTAATAATCCACGAAACGGGCCAGAATCGGCTAAAATTGTGAGTGTTGATGTCCGACATGTAAACTTACCCCGGGGTTCGTTCATCCTGGAAATCACTCCCGGACCACAAAACATCGTGTAATAGTCCACAAACGGGCCAGAATCGGCCAAAACAGCGAGTGTTGATGGCCGAAACGTAAATGCACCCTGGGGTTCGTTAATCATGGAAATCACTCCGGGACCCCAAAACAGTGAGTAATAGTCCACAAAACGGGCCAGAATCGGCCAAAACTGTGAGTGTTGATGACTGACACGTAAATGCACCACAGGGTTCGTTCATCGTGGACATCACTCCCGTACCCCAAAACAGTGAGTAATAGTCCACGAAACGGGCCGGAATCGGCCAAAACTGTGAGTGTTGATGACCGACACGCAAACGCACCCCGGGGTTTGTTAATCGTGGGAATCACTCCGGGANCCGGAATCGGCCAAAACTGTGAGTGTTGATGACCGACACGCAAACGCACCCCGGGGTTTGTTAATCGTGGGAATCACTCCGGGACCCCAAAACAGTGAGTAATAGTCCACAAAACGGGCCAGAATCAGCCAAAACTGTGAGTGTTCATAACCGACACGTAAACGCACCCAGGGGTTCGTTCATCGTGGAAATCACTCCCGGACCACAAAACAGTGAGTAATAGTCCACGAAACGGGCCAGAATCGACCAACACTATGAGTGTTGATGACCGACACGTAAACGCACCCCGGGGTTCGTTAATCGTGGAAATCACTCCCGGACCCCAAAACAGTGAGTAATAATCCACGAAACGGGCCAGAATCGGCCAAAGCTGCGAGTATTATTGACCGACACGTAAACGCACCCGGGGTTCATTCATCGTGGAAATAACTCTCGGAGCCCAAAACAGTGAGTAATAGTCCATGAAACGGGCCAGAATCGGCCAAAACTGTGAGTGTTGATAACCGACACGTAAACGCACCCAAGGGTTCGTTAATCATGGAAATCACTCCGGGACCCCAAAACAGTGAGTAATAGTCCACGAAACGGGCCAGAATCGACCAACACTGTGAGTGTTGATGACCGACACGTAAACGCACCCGGGGTTCATTCATCGTGGAAATAACTCTCGGAGCCCAAAACAGTGAGTAATAGTCCATGAAACGGGCCAGAATCGGCCAAAACTGTGAGTGTTGATAACCGACACGTAAACGCACCCAAGGGTTCGTTAATCATGGAAATCACTCCGGGACCCCAAAACAGTGAGTAATAGTCCACGAAACGGGCCAGAATCGGCCAAAACTGTGAGTGTTGATGACCAACACGTAAACGCACCCAGGGGTTCGTTCATCGTGGAAATCACTCCCGGACCACAAAACAGTGAGTAATAGTCCACGAAACGGGCCAGAATCAACCAAAACTATGAGTGTTGATGACCGACACGTAAACGCACCCCGGGGTTCGTTAATCGTGGAAATCACTCCCGGACCCCAAAACAGTGAGTAATCATCCACGAAACGGGCCAGAATCGGCCCAAACTAAGAGTGTTGATGACCGACACGCAAACGCACCCTGGGGTTCGTTCATCGTGGAAATAACTCTCGGACCCCAAAACAGTGAGTAATAGTCCACAAAACGGGCCAAAATCGGCCAACACTGTGAGTGTTGATGACCGAAAGGTAAACGGACCCCGGGGTTCGTTAATCATGGAAATCACTCTAGGACCCCAAAACAATGAGTAATAGACCATGAAATGGGCCATAATCGTCAAAAACTGTGAGAGTTGATGACCGACACGTAAACGCACCCCGAGGTTTGTTAATCGTGGGAATCACTCCGGGACCCCAAAACAGTGAGTAATAGTCAACGAAACGGGACAAAATCGGCCAAAACTATGAGAATTGATGACCAACACGTAAACGCACCCAAGGGTTCGTTAATCATGGAAATCACTCCGGGACCGAAAACAGTGAGTAATAGTCCTTGAAACGAGCCACAATGGGCCAAAACTATGAGGGTTGATGACCGACTCGTAAGCACACCTTGGGGTTCGACAACCATGGAAATCGCTTTGGGAACCCAAAACTGTGAGTAAAAGTCCACAAAACGGGCCAGAATCGGCCAAAACTGTGAGTGTTGATGACCAACACGTAAACGCACCCAGGGGTTCACTAATCGTGGAAATCACTACTGGACCCCAAAACAGTGAGTAATAATCCATGAAACGGGCCAGAATCCGCTAAAACTGTGAGTGTTGATGTCCGACACGTAAATGCACCACAGGGTTCGTTCATCGTGGAAATCACTCCCGGACCGCCAAAAACAGTGAGTAATAGTCCACGAAACGGGCCAGAATCGGCCAAAACTGTGAGTGTTGATGACCGACGCACAAACGCACCCCGGGGTTTGTTAATCGTGGGAATCACCCCGGGACCCCAAAACAGTGAGTAATAGTCCACAAAACGGGCCAGAATCAGCCAAAACTGTGAGTGTTCATAACCGGCACGTAAACGCACCCAGGGGTTCGTTCATCGTGGAAATCACTCCGGGACCCCAAAACAGTGAGTAATAATCCACAAAACGGGCCAGAATCGGCCAAAACTGTTAGTGTTGATGACCGACACGCAAACGCACCCAGGGGTTCGTTCATCGTTGAAATCACTCCCGGACCCCAAAACAGTGAGTAATAGTCCACGAAACGGTTCAGAATCGGCCAAAACTATCAGGGTTGATGACCGACTCGTAAGCGCACCTTGGGGTTCGACAACCATGGAAATCGCTTTGGGAACCCAAAACTGTGAGTAAAAGTCCACAAAACGGGCCAGAATCGGCCAAATTTGTGAGTGTTGATGACCAATAAACGCAACCAGTGGTTCGTTAATCGTGGAAGTCACTCCCGGACCCCAGAACAGTGAGTAATAATCCACGAAACGGGCCAGAATCGGCTAAAATTATGAGTGTTGATGTCCGACATGTAAACTTACCCCGAGGTTCGTTCATCCTGGAAATCACTCCCGGACCACAAAACAGTGTGTAATAGTCCACAAACGGGCCAGAATCGGCCAAAACAGTGAGTGTTGATGGCCGAAACGTAAATGCACCCTGGGGTTCGTTAATCATGGAAATCACTCCGGGACCCCAAAACAGTGAGTAATAGTCCACGAAACGGGCCAGAATCGGCCAAAACTATGAGTGTTGATGACTGACAGGTAAACGCACCCCGGGGTTCGTTCATCGTGGACATCACTCCCGTACCCCAAAACAGTGAGTAATAGTCCACGAAACGGGCCGGAATCGGCCAAAACTGTGAGTGTTGATGACCAACACGCAAACGCACCCCGGGGTTCATTCATCGTGGGAATCACTCCGGGACCCCAAAACAGTGAGTAATAGTCAACGAAACGGGCCAGAATCGGCCAAAACTATGAGAGTTGATGACTGACACGTAAACGCTGTGGGTTCGTTCATCGTGGAAATAACTCTCGGACCCCAGAACAGCGAGTAATAGTCCACAAAACGGCCAAAATCCGCCAAAACTGTGAGTGTTGAAGACCGAAAGGTAAACGGACCCCGGGGTTCGTTAATCATGGAAATCACTCTGGGACCCGAAAACAGTGAGTAATAGTCCGCGAAACGGGTTAGAGTTGGCCAAAACTACGAGTGTTGACAACGGACACGTAAACGCACCCCGAGGATCGTCAATTGTGGAAATCCCTCTAGGACCCCAAAACAATGAGTAATAGACCATGAAACGGGCCATAATCGTCAAAAACTGTGAGAGTTGATGACCGACACGTAAACGCACCCCGAGGTTTGTTAATCGTGGGAATCACTCTGGGACCCAAAACAGTGAGTAATAGTCAACGAAACGGGCCAGAAT
>CAJFDF010000975.1:7258-18167 GCA_904067115.1 Aegilops sharonensis
GGAGGGGTCCGAAATCAACCCTAACTCTTGTTTCCCCACACATACGGACTCTAAAAACAGCCTATACTTAAGTATTTCGAAATTACATGGGCCTGGCCCACTAATAAGGTGACGCAGCACCTAGAATAGCCTCGGGACGACATGTATGAAGTAGCATCTTGTATATTTCGTCCAAGGCTTCATGCACCCATTATGGTGGCTTCAAAGTCCTCAAATCATCACTTGTAACTCCGTTCTTGTTCCCCTTGCGCATGGCATTATCTCCATGCTTGTTCTTGCTCCAATGTCCATCCTTCTCCAAGCTAGGGCCTTCATTTGTAAGCAAAACAAATGTATCCAATTTAGGCAGCATCATATTCTCATGAACATTAGAATCATTACCAAGAAACGAAAGTACCTATAATTTAATTGGCGTGCGCGAGCTCTAGTAATTGGTCCAGTATATGTAGCAGTAGGGGCTGTGGGTGTAACAATGGTATTGATGTCCTCATCAATGGCGGTGCGTGGCTGGTAGAAGAGGGTGTAGGGGGCCAAGTCGATGGCCCATTTGGCCACTCAGCCAGATGCATCTCTGTTGCCAATGATCTCAGCAAGCGGGGCAGTGCAGACAACCGTGATCGGGTGCTCTTGAAAGTATGGCTTCAGCTTCTTGGCGGCAAAGTGCACGCCGTAGCTCATCTTCTGGTAGTGAGGGTAGTTCTGTTTCGAGGTTGACAGCACCTCGCTCAAATAGTACATAGGCCTCTGGACCGGCTGAGCTCTTCCGTCTTCTGGGCGCTCTACTACCATGACAGTGCTGACTACCCGGCTGGTGGCGGCGATGTAGAGGTACATGGGTTCTTTAGTAGTTGGAGCCACCAGGACAGGCGGCATGGTCAACATCTTCTTCAAATGGAGAAAAGCTTCATCCGCCTTGTCATTCCACTCAAAATGAGTGGTCTTCTTCATGAGCTGGTACAGGGGAAGAGCTTTCTCGTCCAGCCGACTGATGAAACGGCTGATGGATGCCAGGCAGCCGGTGAATTTCTGAACGTCTCTCAGTCGGGTGGGTCTCTCCATCCTCTCGATGGACTTGATCTTCATAGGGTTGCACCCAATACCGCACTCTGAGACCAGGAAGCCAAGGAGCTGGCTGGCTGGTACTCCAAAGACGCATTTCTCTGGGTTGAGCTTGATCTGAAACCGGCGCAGATTTTCAAAAAATTCCTTGAGATCTTCCAAGAGGGTACCGCGCTTCTCCGTCTTCACCACAATATCGTCTACATAGACGTGGGCATTCCTGCTGAGTTACTTGAGGAGGCACTTCTGCATGCAACGCTGAAAAGTGGCACCGGCATTTCTCAAGCCGAATGTCATGGTCAGGTAGCAGAAGGCTCCGAATGGTGTGATGAAGGCGGTCTTCAGGCGGTCTGTCGGGTTCAACTTGATCTGATGGTAACCTGAGTAGGCATCTAAGAAACTCAATAGCTCGCATCCGACTGTGGAGTCTATCACTTGGTCAATCCGGGGTAATACAAACGGATCCTTGGGGCAGGCTTTGTTGAGACTGGTGTAATCAATGCACATGCGCCACTTGTTATTCTTCTTCGGCACAAGGACTGGGTTGGCAAGCCATTCTGGAAAGAAAACTTCCATAATGAAGCCGGCTGCCAATAGGTGGGCGGTCTCTTCTCCAATGATTCTTCTCTTCTCCTCCGACAGTCGGCGGAGGGGTTGTTTGACTGGTTTGGCATCTGCTCTGACATGTAGCTTGTGCTTGGTGAAATCCGTCGGAACACCCGGCATGTATTTGGGAGACCATGCAAAGATGTCCCGATTCTCACAGAGGAAATCGACGAGCTCGCTTTCCTATTTGCTATCAAGGTTGGCACCTATGACAGCGTGCCTCTCCGAGTGCTCAGGGTCCAAGGGAATCTTCTTTGTTTCTTTGGCCGGCTGGAAGGAGCCCTGGGTCTCTGACTCTTTTGGTTCTGGTGATAGGTCCGGCTGCTTGCTGGCCATGGCCACCACCCGATCTAGGAGCTTCTTCTCAGCAGCAATCACGAGGGACTCGGCCAGCCGGCTGCTGGCTGCAGCACAGGCGGACGACTTCTCATAGTCTCCATTGATCGTGATAATGCCCTTGGTTCCTGGCATCTTCAGCTTCAGGTAAGCATAATGAGGTACCGCCCTGAACTTGGCTAGAGCTGGTCGGCCTAGGAGCACACGATAAGGGCTTTCCAGGTCAACCACCTCAAACCAGATCGCTTCC
Organism: Aegilops sharonensis; assembly: GCA_904067115.1. Lineage (NCBI taxonomy): Eukaryota > Viridiplantae > Streptophyta > Magnoliopsida > Poales > Poaceae > Aegilops > Aegilops sharonensis. The sequence goes on from CAJFDF010000975.1 coordinate 9,510, forward strand.
CGGCGGAAGTGATTCCTATCTCCAAAGATGACATCTATCTTGATCTTGCCGATTGGTGAGCAGGAAAGGCTGGGCATGATGCCATGAAACACAGTCCGACTGGGCAGCAACTTCTTCTCTTTGATGTTCAACTTCTCCATGGTATCACGGCAAAGGATGTTGATGCTGCTACCGCCATCTTTCAGGATCCGGGAGAAACGAGCAGCTCGCCTCTCCGTGGCAAGGGTAGCATCCAACACCAGGGCATAGGAACCCGGAGAAGGCATCACTTCCGGGTGGTCAGCTCGGCTCCAGCTGATAGGCTTCTCAGACCAGTGCATGAATTCTGAGGCTGCCGTAGCAACAAGGTTTACTTCACAATGCTGCTGACGTCGGCTGTGTCTGTCGTTGGCCACACTGGTGAAGACAACGTAAGCTCCATGTTCTTCAAGGAAATCATCTTGGATTGCGCCGACTGGTGGATGGGCGGTCGGCTACTGAGGAGGCGGAGCCGGCGGGCCAGTAGGTGGAGGAGGCAGTCCTTCTCCCTTGGCGATGCGGACAAGCCAGTGGCACTTCCGAGCTGTATGGTTGGACGGCTTCGCACCACTATGGAATTTGCAGGGAGCATCAAGGGTCTTCTCAAAGGAGAAAGCGGGCAGCCACGCTGGCTTGCCTCCCTTCTGATGCTTGGGGAGGGGTTGTCCTTCAGGCTGCTGGTCTTCGACTGTCGCTACCTGTTGGCTGGTAGAAGCCGGCTGGGGGGCTTTGCGCTTGTTGTCGTTCGGCTGCTGGCACCGACTGTTATATCCAACCGGCGTTCGAGGAGCCGGGGGGAGCACCTTCCCAGAGGCATCCACTCGGAGCTCCAACTTCATGGAGGAGTCGGCAATGGCGTATTTGTCTGCTATGATCACCAGCTCTTCGAGTGTAGCCGACTCGTCGCAGAGGAGTCGGTGCTTGAGTAAGGTGCCCTCTCGGCACCTGGCAGTGAAGTACTCTATGGCCTGCACCTCGTGCACCCCTTCGCAAGTGAGGGAGTCCTGGATTAGGGGGTATCCGGACAGCCAGACTATATCCTTTGGCCGGACTGCTGGACTATGAAGATACAAGATTGAAGATTTCGTCTCGTGTCCGGATGGGACTCTTCTTGGCGTGGAAGGCAAGCTTGGCAATACAGATATGAAGATCTCCCATTGTAACCGACTCTGTGTAACCCTAGCCCCCTTCCGTGTCAATATAAACCGGAGGGTTTAGTCCGTAGGACAACAACAATCATACCATAGGCTAGCTTCTAGGGTTTAGCCTCTACGATCTCGTGGTAGATCAACTCTTGTACTACTCATATCATCAAGATCAATCAAGCAGGAAGTAGGGTATTACCTCCATAGAGAGGGCCCGAACCTGGGTAAACATCGTGTCCCTTGCCTCCTGTTACCATCCACCTTAGACGCACAGTTCGGGACCCCCTACCCGAGATCCGCCGGTTTTGACACCGACATTGGTGCTTTCATTGAGAGTTCCACTATGTCGTCGCCATAAGGCCTGATGGCTCCTTCGATCATCGGCAGCGATGCGGTCCAGGGTGAGGTTTTCCTCCCCGGACAGATCTTTGTATTCGGCGGCTTCGCACTGCGGGCCAACTCGCTTGGCCATCTGGAGCAGATCAAGAGCTAGCCCCCTGGCCATCAGGTCAGGTTCGGAAGCTTGAACTACACGACCGACATCCACAGAGACCTGATCTTCGACGGATTCGAGCCCATGCCAGGTGCGTCGCACGATCACGACGAGCACGATTTAGCTCTCCCGTCGACGGCGTTCAGGAGATAGCACCAGCAACAACTCCGGCCTTCAATCCGGAGCAGATTGCGACACCCGAGGACGGGCGGATAGACCCCGTCACGGAGGCCGCACTCTCAGCGGCGATAGAGCCGGATACTGACCCAACCCCTCACGAGAGCCATGATGCCGAACCTATAGACTTGTCTCCAGCCACGGACTCTGAACCGCCTGCGCCCGTGCCTGTCGAATCCGACTGGGCGCCGGTCATGGAGTTCACCTCCACGGATATCTTTCAGCACTAGCCCTTTGGCGATGTACTAAACTCGTTAAGGTCTCTCTCTTTGTCAGGAGAACCTTGGTCAAACTATGTCCGGCAAGAATGGGATGCGGACGACGAAGAAATTCATGCCCCACCCACCACCCACTTAATAGCCACTGTCGATGATTTAACCGACATGCTCGACTTCGACTCCGAAGACATCGATGGTATGGACAACGATGAAGGAGACGAACAGGAACCACTGCCCACGGGGCACTGGACCGCCACCTCGTCATATGACATATATATGGTGGACACACCCAAAGAAGGCAATGGCGACAAGACAGCGGAGGATGACCCCTCCAAGAAGCAACCCAAGCGCCGACGTCAGCGGCGCCGCTCTAAGTCTTGCCACAGCAAAAGCAGTGACACCAGCACAGGAGATAACAGTACTCCGGACAGTGCCGAAGACGATCCCCTCCAGCAGGATCTAGAGCTGGAGGATGAACAAGCCAGCCCTCCGGAGCGAGCGGCAGAGGGAGAGGAAGACAATTACATGCCCCCCTCCGAAGACGAAGCGAGCCTCGACGACGAAGAATTTGTCGTACCTGAGGATCCCGTCGAACAGGAGCGCTTTAAGCGCCGGCTTATAGCCACATCAAATAGCCTAAAGAAAAACAGGAACAACTTCGAGCTGATCAGGACTTGCTAGCAGATAGATGGACCGAAGTCCTTGCGGCCGAGGAATACAAACTCGAAAGCCCCTCCAAGGGTCACCCAAAGCGCAGGTTGGTACCCCGACTTGAGGAGGAAGCATTAAAACCTACATCACCAGCGTATGACGCGGCTGATCGGCCACCTCGTGGCCGAGACAGAGAGGCATTTTAGCCAGAATTTCAGTCCGCACCCAGCCGCCACTCAAACAACAATACCAAGGCACCGGGAAACACGCGAGACCTGCGAGACGTATTGGAAGACAGGGCAAAACACGCAAGATCGATCTATGGATCACGAGGGCGCGCCCCTATGCGGGACGGTGACCATCACACCGGATACAGTAAAAGTAAATCAGGCCGGGCCGAATACAGCAGGCAAGACTCATACGAGCTGCGCCGCAACATAGCCCATCACAGAGGCGCCGCACACCCCCTATGCTTCACTGAGAAGTAATGGATCATGAATTCCCAGAGGGTTTTAAACCCGTAAAGATAGAGTCATACGATGGTACAACAGATCCCGCGGTATGGATCGAGGAGTTCCTCCTCCACATCCACATGGCTCGCGGCGATGATCTACATGCCATCAAGTACCTCTCGCTAAAGCATAAAGGACCAGCTCGACATTGGCTGAAAAGCTTGCCACCAGACTCCGTTGGCTGTTGGGAGGATCTGGAAGAAGCATTCCTCGATAACTTCCAGGGCACTTATGTGCGACCACCAGATGCCGATGACTTGAGCCACATAATTCAGCAGCCAGGGGAATCGGCCAGGCAATTCTGGACACGGTTCCTAACCAAGAAGAATCAAATTGTCGACTGTCCGGATGCAGAGGCCTTAGCGGCATTTAAGCAAAACATCTGTGACGAGTGGCTTGCCCGGCACCTCGGCCAGGAAAAGCCGAAATCCATGGCAGCCCTCACGACACTCATGACCCGCTTTTGCGCAGGAGAGGATAGCTGGCTGGCTCGCAGCAACAACATATCACGGAACCTTGGCACTTCGGATATCAAGGATAGTAACGGCATGCCACATCGCAGCAAACATAAGCGCCGCAATAACGGCGATAGCGCCGAGGATACGGCAGTCAATGCCGGATTCAGAGGCTCTAAACCCGGTCAGCGAAAAAAGGCATTCAAAAGAAGCACTCCGGGCCCGTCCAGTCTGGACTGCATACTCGATCGCTCGTGCCAAATACACGGCACCCCTGACAAACCAACCAATCACACCAATAGAGAATGCTGGGTGTTCAAGCAGGCCGGCAAGTTAAACGCCGAAAACAAGGACAAGGGGCTGCACAGCGATGACGAGGAGGAGCCCCGGCTGCCAAACTCGAAAGGACAGAAGAGGTTCCCCCCACAAGTAAGGACGGTGAACATGATATACGCAACCCACATCCCCAAGAGGGAACGGAAGCATGCACTAAGGGACGTATATGCGATGGAGCCCGTCGCCCCAAAGTTCAACCCATGGTCCTCTTGTCCGATCACCTTTGATCGCAGGGACCACCCCACTAGTATCCGTTATGGCGGATCTGCCGCATTGGTCTTAGACCCAATCATTGACGGATTTTACCTCACTCGAGTCCTTATGGATGGCGGCAGCAGCCTGAACCTGCTTTATCAGGATACAGTACGCAAAATGGGTATAGACCCCTCGAGGATCAAACCCACCAAAACGACCTTTAATGGCGTCATCCCAGGTGTAGAGGCCTATTGTACGGGCTCAGTCACACTGGAAGTGGTCTTCGGATCTCCGGACAACTTCCGAAGCGAGGAGTTAATCTTCGATATCGTCACGTTCCGCAGCGGCTATCATGCACTGCTCGGGCGCACCGCATTTGCAAGATTCAATGCGGTACCGCATTACGCGTATCTCAAGCTCAAGATGCCAGGACCTAGGGGGCTCATCACAGTCAATGGAAACACAGAGCGCTCGCTCCGTACGGAGGAGCACACTGCGGCCCTCGCAGCAGAAGCACAAAGCAGCCTTTTAAGGCAATCCACCAGTTCGGCGATCAAGCCCCCGGACACCGTCAAGTGCGTACGGAGTAACCTGCAACAGGATCTCCTGGCACGTTCAGAGCTCGCCTAGCAATTCGGCCCCCACCCTAGTCTCAGTACAACGGCAAAATCCGTCCCGCGCGTACATAATTACGCATTGAAAATACCATGGGTGTCGGCGGGGGCACGATCACAGCACGTCCCACAATGCGGTTCAACCGCACTAGGGGCTTACTACCTTTGTCATCCTCTCTCTTTCAGGACTTTACTTTCTGGAAGCCCTATCCGGCAGTACGATAGCCGGACACATGATACAACACCCAAGGAGGCAGGAAGCTACGTCGTGCAATGGAATCCCCAGGTGGTCTCTGATAATGAGTGAAATACCTGTTTTAAATACCAGCTCGCAGCTTGCCCTTGGACGGGACATGTCAAATATTCCCATTTTTGCTTATCACGCTGCTTGTATCAGTATGCATCAACGCATTTCTTAAATAAACAATGCATGGCACTAGTGTCTTATTGCATTCTATATTCTTTTATATATATGTTCATCTATGACAATCACCACCCGTACACTCTGGTACGGCCAATACGCCAGGGGCTTCCGTATACCCCATAATTCGGCGTGAGAAGTCCGAACACTTTCGATAGTGCGGCACCCCGAACTTATAGCACTATATACATCAGCTCTGAATCATGTCTTGGGTCAATAGTTGGGTTTGCCCGGCTCCCATGTTTTGGTACCTTACGTTCCGCTATATCAGCTAAGGTAGCACTGGGAGAACTACTGCGATTGTGCCCCGGCCGAGCACCTTAGTAGAGAAAGCTAAAACTGACTATCATGATGAGGCGAGAGCTGGTCGCTGTTCGAGAGGTCTCAAGTCCCTAAAGACTTTTTCCGCTTCGGGCGAGGAGTCGGCCTTGTCCGGCTTAGGCATGTATAGCGCCCCAACTTCGGCTTTCCGAATACTAGGGGCTTCGCCAAAATTTAAAATTGTAGACTTCTATGGCTAAGTGAGAGCGATAAAGCATTATAGTCCGATTGCCTGGTTCGTTGCGCTGAGCACCTCCCTCGAAGGACCCATAAATGGGAAAAAGAGTGCCCAGATTTACCCCGAACACCCCAGCACTAGTTGCATGGGGGCTGAAGCCAACGACTAGCAACTCTCAGATTTTATAAACGGCCGCACAGAAGGTAATATTTTAAATTCGAAAGCGTTGCATAGCGCAAATGAACTAGTTTTCATAAATACAGGATCACATGAGCAAGTTCATTAAAAGATTACATCTTTGGTACACTCATCCGCCACGAGATGGGCACCCTTCAGGACACCTTCATAATACATTTCAGGGCGGCGATGCTCCTTGCCCTGCAGCGGCCCCTCCTTCACCAGCTTCTCAGCGTCCATATTCGCCCAGTGCACCTTCGCACGGGCAAAAGTCCTGCGTGCACCTTTGATGCAGACGGACCGATTGATGACTTCCAGCCGTGGACAGGCATCAACAAGCCGCCTCACCAGGCCGAAGTAGCTGTTGGGAAGGGAACCCCAGGCCACATCTGGACTATAAGGCCCCTCATGGCCTGTTCGGCCGCCTTGTGGAGCTCGACCAGTTGCTTCAGCTGGTCGCTCACGGGCATCGGGTGTTCGGTCCCAGTATACTGAGACCAGAACAACTTCTCCGTCGAGCTTCCTTCCTCGGCCCGGTAGAACTCCGCGGCATCATACACACAGCAGGGCAGATCTGCAAACGCTCCTGGAGAGCTCTGAACTCGGGTAATTAAAAGGAAATTTTCTTTCGCATGCTTACTTTGCATAGTGAATGCCTTACCCGCTGCTATCTTCTTCACCGCCTCAATTTCCTGGAGGGCCTTTTGGGCTTCGGCCTTGGCATTTTTTGTGCTTTCAAGGGCCTTGGCAAGCTCGGACTCTCGCATCTTCGAGTCAAGCTCCAAGGACTCATGCTTCTTCACGAGCGCCTGGAGCTCTTGCTGCAACTCGCCTACCTGGGCTTCGTGTCTTTCTCGTTCGGTGCGCTCCTTGGCCGCTTTGTTTTCGGCCTCGGTGAGCAACTGCTTCAGGGTCGCCACTTCGGTCGCGGACCCAGGTACATCCATGATGATCCCATTATCATGCAACCAAGGTATTGCTTACCTTTGTTCTCCTCGAGCTGCTTTTTGGCAAGGCCGAGTTCTTCCTCGGACCGCTCGAGGTTCAGCTTCAGTGCAGCGATCTCCGCAGTATGTGCGGCAGCGGCCAACAGTGAAGCCTGCATACGCATATAGACATATTTGGATTAGACTCCTGCAGTTATTATTCGATCCTCTATTCGGCTTTTTCTTCGCGAAACGCCAAACAGAGCATCAGCGGCTACTGTCTATGCGGTAACATTTTCTTACTTACCTCAAAGCCTGTTAGGAGGCTGGCACAAGCTTCGGTTAGTCTGCTTTTGGCAGACCGAATCTTCTCGATCACCGCACTCATAATAGTGTGGTGCTCTTCGTCGATGGAAGCGCCTCGAAGCGCTTCCAAAAATTGTCCAGTGCCTCTGGATGGACAGAGGCCACCGGCGTGGGTGGCTTGTCTCCCTTAACAGGGAGTCTCCTGCTGGAATCCGGAACCACTAAAGGCTCCGGCGCGGTGCCCGGCCGACGGCCGGACTTGGAGCCTGTCGAAATCTTGCTCCCTTTGCGCCCAGGGCCCGGAAGGTCGCCTCGAGGCGCCTCTAGGACCCCATCCCCTCGGCTCGGTGCCCTCGCAGACAACACTTCCGCGTTGTCCGTAGGGCGGGGGGTAGAAGCAGTCGGAAGTGAATCGCTCTTCATATCCGACGAGCCCAAAGAATCACCCGACGAAGATACGTCGATACGAGCTCTGGGCGGACTGCATAATCGTGTTCGGCATGAGTAGAAGCAGTTTGATAAAGCAGACCAATAATCGCTATGATATCTGGATACTTACGACTTCGCCAGGGGCTTGACCCTGAGCAGCCACTCGTCACCGCTGTCGGTGGCTGTCGTGGAGCAGTCCGGAAGGAGAGTTCTCCCCTTCTTGGACTCTTCGGCCTCCCCAGTTCGGGCGGCCTTCCTTTTCTTGATACCACTTGATAGAGGCAAAGGTGTCCCGATCTTTCGATGAGATGATAACTCTCGATTTAATGGAGTCGACTTTGACGATCCGACTACAAACGTGCACGACGTTGCGCCTTAGCAATCGCTAAACCAATCTCCTTAGGTTACTGACGATGCCGGAAGCACGATCAGCCTGACCACGAAGGTCTATTCCTGCAAGCAATCGAAGAACGAGCAAGAATATGATAAAGCAATCTGAATATTGCGAATATATATGAAGTATTGATAATGGTGGGGATCCGTAAGCGGTCTTGGTCTGGTCGTTGGACACAAACGAAGTACACGAAGTTGCAATGGCTAACTTTTAACTAAACAAATCCCATGGAAAATGCTACTAGATGGATCTACTTATATAGGAGCAAGGGGTGGCGGCCAAGGAGGTGGGAGGACGTCCCAAGGCAGCCTAAAACTAACCCTAGGTCGTACAAGGCCAATGGGCCCAAGCGGAGGTGACGTAACACCTTTGGACTTGTAGTTTGACTCGGATTCTGCTGCAGCATCAGATTGTTTCGTCTATAACTCAACGCTCCGGACGGATTTTAAGGTGATTCCAATTGGGTTGGAAAATGCACGAAATCTATTTTCCAACAAAAAAAGAATCAACCAATTTGGAGTCCGTATGAAAAAGTTATAGACATTTTGAGTCAGGTATGTCTGTGCAGTCCGAATCTGAGTCCAGAACGTGAGAGACTTGGACTCTATCTTCTCTTGGGCCAAAAGTGACGTGAGAGAACTTTTTGAACAGCAGGTAAACATCTCTTTCTCCCTTATCTTCATATGTGGATT
>CAJFDF010000980.1:20485-31950 GCA_904067115.1 Aegilops sharonensis
TAGCATCGTTGTCATTACGCCATCTATTGCTTCTACGACTATCGCTACCGCTTAGTGATAAAGTAAAGAAATTACAGGGCGTTTGCATTTCATACAATAAAGCGACAGCCATATGGCTCCTGCCAGTTGCCGATAACTTCGTTTACAAAACATGATCATCTCACATCTTGACCATATCACATCACAACATGCCCTGCAAAAACAAGTTAGACGTCCTCTACTTTGTTGTTGCAAATTTTACATGGCTGCTACGGGCTAAGCAAGAACCGTTCTTACCTATGCATCAAAAGCACAACGATAGTTTGTCAAGTTGGTGCTGTTTTAACCTTCGCAAGGACCGGGCGTAGCCACACTCGATTCAGCTAAAGTGAGAGAGACAAACACCCGCCAGTCACCTTTAAGTACGAGTGCTCGTAACGGTGAAACCAGTCTCGCGTAAGCGTACGCGTAATGTCGGTCCGGGCCGCTTCATCTCACAATACTGCTGAGCCAAAGTATGACATGCTGGTAAGCAGTATGACTTATATCGCCCACAACTCACTTGTGTTCTACTCGTGCATATGACATCTACGCATAAAACCAGGCTCGGATGCCACTGTTGGGGAACGTAGTAATTACAAATAATTTCCTACGCACACGCAAGATCATGGTGATGCATAGCAATGAGAGGGGAGAGTGTTGTCCATGTACCCTCGTAGACCGAAAGCGGAAGCGTTATAACAACGCGGTTGATGTAGTCGTACGTCTTCACGATCCGACCGATTCAAGTACTGAACGTACGACACCTCTGAGTTCAGCAGACGTTCAGCTCGATGACGACCCCCGGACTCCGATCCAGCAAAGTGTCGGGGATGAGTTCCGTCAGCACGACGGCGTGGTGACGATGATGATGTTCTACCGGCGCAGAGCTTTGCCTAAACTCCGCGACGATATGACCGAGGTGGAATATGGTGGAGGGGGGCACCGCACACGGCTAAGGAACGATCACGAAGATCAACTTGTGTGTTCTAGGGTGCCCCCCTGCCCCCGTATATAAAGGAGGGAGGGGGGAGGTGCGGCCGGCCCCCAAGGGGTGCGCCTGGAGGAGTCCTACTCCCACCGGGAGTAGGACTCCCCCCTCTTGCCTTGGTGGAGAAGGAAAGGGGGGAGGGGAAAGAGGAAAGGGGGGCGCCGCCCCCCCCCCTTCCTTGTCCTATTCGGACTAGGGGGGAGGGGGCGCGCGGCTTGCCCTGGCTGGCCCTCCTCTTCTCCCTTATGGCCCACTAAGGCCCATTATCCCCCGGGAGGGTTCCGGTAACCCCCCGGTGTTCCGGTAAAATCCCGATTTCACCCTGAACCATTCCGATATCCAAATATAGGCTTCCAATATATCAATCTTTATGTCTCGACCATTTCGAGACTCCTCGTCATGTCCAGGATGACATCCGGGACTCCGAACAATCTTCGGTACATCAAAACTTATAAACTCATAATAAAATTGTCATCGTAACGTCAAGCGTGCGGACCCTATGGGTTCGAGAACTATGTAGACATGACCTAGAACTATTCTCGGTCAATAAACAATAGCGGAACCTAGATGCTCATATTGGCTCCTACATATTCTACGAAGATCTTTATCGGTCAAACTGCATAACAACATACGTTGTTCCCTTTGTCATCGGTATGTTACTTGCCCGAGATTTGATCGTCGGTATCCAATACCTAGTTCAATCTCGTTATTGGCAAGTCTCTTTACTCGTTACGTAATGCATCATTCCGTAACTAACTCATTAGCTACATTGCTTGCAAGGCTTATAGTGATGTGCATTACCGAGAGGGCCCAGAGATACCTCTCCGACAATCGGAGTGACAAAACCTAATCTCGAAATACGCCAACCCAACATGTACATTTGGAGACACCTGTAGTACTCCTTTATAATCACCCAGTTACGTTGTGACGTTTGGTAGCACCCAAAGTGTTCCTCCGGTAAACGGGAGTTGCATAATCTCATAGCTACAGGAACATGTATAAGTCATGAAGAAAGCAATAGCAATATACTAAACGATCAAGTGCTAGGCTAACGGAATGGGTCATGTCAATCACATCATTCTCCTAATGATGTGATCCCATTAATCAAATAACAACACATGTCTATGGTTAGGAAACATAACCATCTTTGATTAATGAGCTAGTCAAGTAGAGGCATACTAGTGACTATATGTTTGTCTGTGTATTCACACATGTATCATGTTTCCGGTTAATACAATTCTAGCATGAATAATAAACATTTATCATGATATGAGGAAATAAATAATAACTTTATTATTGCCTCTAGGGCATATTTCCTTCAAGAGCACCTTAGGCTGATGCAGGGGCGCCATACCACGGAGGGCCGTAGGCCGATGCCGAGGTACCGTACGGGTGCGGGGCGCCGTAGGTCGATGCAGGGGCGGCGCCATATGCGGGCAGCGGACCCTGGTAGGGCGGCGGCACAATGGCGTTGGTCGAGGAAGACAGGCCGCCGGAAGAGACCGGCAGAGGCAGAGTGCCTTGACCACCCGATCCGATCTGAGAACCCGAAGGGACTCCACCGGGAGGCTGGTTATGCCACCGGGCCGCAGCTAGGGGCCGGGAGGCAAGGAACAACAACGACGGAGCGACGACAGAGGACGGCGGCGGCGGGTGCAGCGGAAGACGTCGTAACCCTAAACTGATACAATGTAAACGTATGTTTTGGGAAACTTCTCGACACCCTAGACGGGGTCTGGCTATCTCATTATATAGAGGTAGCAAAGGGTACAACACAAGGTGTATACAAAGTCTACATATATATAGTCTAAGAGCATCTCCAGACGCGCCCCCAACACGGCCCCCGGGCGATTATTTCGCGCCAGCGCCGAAAAAACGGCCCAGTCACGCCCCCGGAGCCCGTTTTTCGCCGGCTTGGGCCGAAATTAGCGCCGACAGACCCAGGCCGAACCCAGCGCGCTAGGGGGCGCCCGGGGCCGCTGGGGCAAATGGTTTTGGCGCGAAAGAGCCGCGTGCCTGCCAAGTCAGCGGTGCGTGCCTCGTCGTCCTCGGAACGCTTCGGTTTCCCGCGTGGAATCAATGGCAAGGCTGCCGCCGGTAAGCCTTGCCATTGATTCCTCATCACGGGCGGCGTATCACGGGCGGTGCGGCGACGCCTCCCCTCCCGCCACGCGTACACACGACGCAGGGCTATAAAAACCAGTGCCTCCCCTCGCCTCTCGCCACACCAGCCCACAGCCGCCCGCCGACCACCGCCGAGCTCTGCGTATCTCCCCGTGTGCAGCTTGCCTCCCCTCTCTCCCAGCCATCCGATGGCCGCGTGATTCCTCGGAGATGCGGCGGCGCCAATGGCTTCGGCCGCCGCTCGCTCCATGATTGGGAGGCCTGGCTGCTCTTCGAGGCGAACATCCCGGCGCCATCGAACATGCGTGCCGGACCGACGGGTGGAGGCTCAGCAACGGGGCCGTCCGCATGCCCCCGGTGCCCTACGTCGAAGCGCCCCCCGCCATCTTCGCCGCCGAGGTCGGCCGCGTGCTAGCGTCCCTAACGGAGGAGCAGCGCACCCTCCCCAGTGTGCCGCCGACAACCACGCGTCGTGGGGGGCGTACTTCCAGCACCGCCAGGCGCAGAGGCTGGCGTCCACCAACGGAGTGCTGGTGGCGGGGGGCGTCAAGAACAGCGAGGGGCGCCGTGAATGGTGGGGCGCCCCCGGCCGCACACCCCACGGCGTACTGGAGTACCTCGAGGGCGGCAATGACCCGCCGCTGGCATACCCTACTGCGATGGCCACCTTGGTCCCCCGCCGGAGCGCCGGGCAATGGATGCCTAGGAGGTTCGGCTCCTCCTCGACTTCCTACTCTCACTCCTCCTCCCGCTCTTCTTCCCATTCTTCCGGCTCGCCGGCGATGTTCGGCGTCAAGGCCGAGCCCGCATCGGAGACGCCGCTTGACCGGCGCACTCGCAGCGCCGGCATCATCATCAATGAGGGCGGCCGGCGATCCTTCTACCCAACTCCTCCGCGCTACGTCAAACCGAAGCGGAGCCCGGGCTCGCCGCCGTGAAATCGGAGACGGGGCTTACCGCCATGAAGACGGAGCCCGGGATCGCAGGAGGGGAGCTCGACGACACGACACCCTTGAAATGGGCGCGTGATAACTAGGCGCGCATGGAGATGGAGCGCCAGGGGTGCTCCCTAGAGCAGTTCGAAGCTCGCCGCTGGGGCCGTGATTAGGGAGGTGTCGTCGTCCTCGACGACAGCGACGACGACGCGCCGCCGCCGTCGCCACCGGTCCGCCAGGCCGACACCCGGCAGGGGTCCAGTAGGGGCGGCCGCGTCTAGGAGGAGAAGGCCGCCGCCGATGATGGCGAGGATGGGGGCGACGTCGGCGACTTCACCGCGCTCAGCGACTTCTTCGGCCCTTATTCGGCCCTTAAGTTGTAGTTGCGGCCTTTTTTTAAATAACTTTGCTATTTAATGTCGAACATGTCGAATATATGCCCAGTTTGTCGAATTTTAGACGAATCATTTGTCCAATTTTGCCGAACTTTGTCAAATACCTTTCTTTTAAATAAACGGCGTCTAGAGGGCGGCTCTGGGGTCGGCGGCTGGGAACCCATTCGCCCCACGCCTATTTTTAGCGCCGGCTCGCCCCCAGGTGGCGATTTTACGCGCGCCCTACGGGGACTGGGATCAGGTTGACATGTCACGGCGTAACATGCGGCTAGCCATCCAACGTTCCTTCTCTATCCAACGGCCGTCAGCGAGCAAAGCGAAAAAGGCCAACACTTAGCCATTTCAGAGCAACGGGAACGACACGGTGAAAAAGAGTAGGCGGGCTCAATAAGCGACCAATGGGGACAAGGGATTGTTAGAGCAACTCTAATACCGTGATCCATTTTGTCTGCACGTATCAGTTTGAATCTGCATGGATAAAAACACAATCCAATACGGAGACCCATTTTTATTTTGTGTCCGCTAAGACCCATTTTCGTCCCAAATTTAATACGCATTTGGATCATAGGCGGACACAAAGCGGACGTCCTCGTCATTTGTGTCCGGGCCTTTGCCCACTATCACCCACCCACATTGCTCTCTCCTTATTTTATAGCTAGCTCCAGGCGCGACAGCGCTGCCCTCCGACCCTCTCTCCAGCACCACTCAAGGCCGCGACAACCCTCCCTGAGGCGCTGCTCAAGGCCAGTCCGCCTCTGCGCCCACGCTCCGACGCACTGGCCGTCCTGCTCGACCGCCTCAGGCTCCAACACGCTCGCCACCTTCGCCGCCCGCTCGACCACCTCAGGCTCCGACGCGCTCCTCACCCTCGTCGCCCAACCGGACCACCTCACTATGCCCACGCGCGTCGCGTTCGTCAGGCCCGGCTCTCTACCGCTCAGCGCGCTTCTGCCACGCCGGACCACCTCGCTCGGCCTCGCCTCGTCGCTCCCTGCGCCCTGCCATGCCCGGCTGACCCAAATGAAAAAGCTAACAAATACATCTGCTCGACCGACCCAAACGGACAGAACCCTGGCAAAATGGGCGTCCGTTTGGGTCAGTGACGTAAATGGGCGCGGATTTTGTCTGGTTTTTGTTCGTTTGGGTCAGCTGAGCAGACAAGTGTGCCGCATTTCCGTTTGGGTGGACCGGTGTATCCAACGGTATCCGGCACATTTTTCGTGTGGATCCAAATAATTTTTTTGCAAAACATGTGTATATTTAAACATATTTGGCTACAGAATTTCTATACTAATTACTTGTAAATTGTAATGACAAGTGTTACTATATTGTTCAGTTTTCCGTTCTTCAATATCCCTGCCCGTTGTGAGTCTAGTTGTTCCTGTTCAAAAAACAACTCATATAAATCATTTTTCAGCTCTCGGTTGTTGCCTGTTCAGGCTAAAACTGCTAAGTGTGAGTAGTTTTTTTCACTTTGGTCGCTAGGAGCCGCTGGATGGAAAAGGAACGCTGGATGGCTAGCCGCATGTTACCCCCTGACTGCCAAGAGGCATATCACCTGATCCGAGTTCCCCTGGGGGCCAACGGTTAGAGATGCTCTAACACTCCGAAGCAGACACCCAGCCCTTCGGCGTCGCTGGTGCCAAAGCCGCTGTCTTCACGCGCGTAATCAAGAGATCAACTTTCACCACCGCTGACGCCGGAGCTAGAGCCAACAGCTCCATGTCCATGGTCCGTCCGCCCGTGCCCAGCGAGGTGAACAAACTCAAGCTGCCGCCGCTGCCTCCCGGAGTCTAATTCAGCCCGACGCATCAGGACAGTCTGTGGTTCCTCAACCGGTGCATCGCCGGCGAAGAGAAGATGCCCGACGTGCAGGGGTTCATCTTCCACGCCAACATGTACGCCAAGGACCCTTAAGCACTGCAGCAGCTGCACCCGCCGGCCAGCGCTTGCGCGGTGATTCCACGGCCTGTCCAAGTTCTAGAGCCCGTGCGCGACCAAAGTGCGCGGACCGCAGAGTCCAGACCGGCAAGCACTGGCGGCTGGAGCAGACCAGGGAGGAGCTGGTCCAAGACAGCGGGCTCAAGAACTGCTTCGGGTTCTACCTCGGCACGTCCAAGAAGCGCAATACACCGTGGTTCATGCAAGACTTCACCAGCGACAGGGACAAGGGCGCCGGCAGGAAGGGCGTGCCCGCCGCACACCACAAGCTCTACATCACACGGCGCGCCACCGACGACGAACTGAGGGAATTCTACGGGGAGGACAGCATGACGGGAACAAGAAGCCTGTCACGGTAGACTATTTTGCCGGCGCTGCTACGCTACTGCCGCCGGGGAGTGCCCGTTGTCTCGGGAAAGAGCACGTTGACCTGCCACAGGCGCCGCAGCCTCCGACTCCAACTCCGCCTCCGCCTCTTCTTCATTACGATGACGACGGCTAAAACTTCATGGTTGACATAATGTCGGTGGGTCTTCTTAATGACGACGACAGTGAGACTGGGCAGAACTTCATGGGGGCAGCATTAATTAACAATGCCAGCAAACGTTCTTGGTCCGGACCAGCAGCAGCATACCAATGGACCAATTCATGAGAATACTTCACGATCCAGCGCGAGCGCCAGCGGAGGTGGACTCTTTTGGGGATATCCAAATTCGTGAAATTCAACGACTACATGACAGCGGCACCGTACACTACAGTTATTTCCACTTATTAGACTGAGATATCCAAGTTCCACATTTAGACTGACAGGTAGACTAATTAATCTGCTGGAGACGATTCTTTGGTTAATTTGGATTGGGGGATTAATTTAATTTTCACTTCTCGACAGTTCGACTTTGTTGCATTTCCATCTCCCATGCGAGTAATCCTCCTCTTCCTCTCCATGACCTACGTCCGTGTACAGCCGCCGCAGCTTCGTCAATGGTCACCCTCTCTGTCAGGCGTCGGTGATCTTAGCCGCAAGACATGGCTACCTCCGGCGAGCCCACGAGGCGGGAGAGACGAACCATTCCTGTCGCTGCCGCCGTTCGTCGGCATCTGGTACTGTTCTTGCTATACCTGTACTGATCGGCAACCCATCCAACAACACAGGAGGCCTTACCCTTTAGTCGTACCCCATCCGGTCCTTTTTACCTCGCCTATAAGACTTGTCCTAAGTCAAGCTTGGTAAAAGTTGATTATATTTACTAGTCAACAACCCGTGCATCTGCACGGGCTAGCACTTATAATATTAAAATACGTCCAAGTGGGTACCTATTATATTGGTAGACAACATGGTTGCAAATTCAAAAGTTATTGCATGAATCATGTATTTGTTACGTATTAGTTTCTAATAGGTATGTAATCAAATTCCTTATTGTAGCATATATGTTTATTTCATTTTGCTACCTGAAGAACATACAATTTGGTTTTTGCCTCAGAATTACGGTAGATTTTTATCTTAAAACCTCTTCGTGGATTAGATTTGATATGTGTATAACGTTTAAGCAGAAGTCCTCCCTCGGGAACATTGGATGGCACCTAAGAATTTGTTTCTATAGACAACAATGAAACAATGGACATACACGGTTTTCTATCAGCATATGTGAAATTGTAGCAGTAAATACACATAAGAGATTCTATTTTCTCATACTTTTCTGAGCCATAAATTATTAAGATTTTAAGTTGTCGTCTTAACAAATAAATTCTCCCAAAATTCCTTTTAGGATGAATAGAGTGGTGGAACTGTGTGATAGATTATTCAGATTTAAGTCGTGCATACTCAGAAAATCTTGAAGAATTTCTTTTATAATTGTTCATGCTTTTTTAATACTTACTATTCTACTACACATATATATCACATTCGTAATCATGTGTTTATTGAGATATTTGTGCCGAATGATGCATCAAGTTTTTTGGGTTACTATAGTAACTGCAGAGTTTTAAAGATGTTTTAGCAGGTATAATTTTCTCTTACTGATAAGGCCAAAAAATAAAGATATACATAGACGTACTATATATATGTAAGAAATAGGTATTAGCAATCCGCACCATACGAAGAATACCATGTGAATCCATCTAATTCATCAATCGCAAGTATGCCCTTCGAAGTAGTATGTCTGTCAAAAGAATAGTATTTTGTGCATGCATAATAATAATAATCAATGCTAGAGCTTATTTAGCATCTAGAGGCGTATAGGAGGAGCTCCTCAACCCAATCGGTACACGCCACCACTTCATGATATGAGCCAGCCATATAGAGGACTCCATACTATATTTTTTATGGCAGCATATATTTGTTTAACCGGCATGCTATCTTATTGATGGAGGCTTTTATGGATAATCAGCAAGGTGTGTGGATTTATATCCTTTTTTCATTGGACTTTTTTTGGACGGGGGCTTTTCACTTTTTTGGACATGGGACTTTCCTTTATATTTGATTGAGGGAACGGATGGATGTTTGGCCGTTTCATATGCGTTTTTTGTGGGACGGGATCATCAAGTTTTTCCTTTTAGGTAGACTGCACAATCCAGCGGTGTAATTAATTTCCATAATTTGGATTACTAAGAGAACTTAAGAGATGCGGATCAGCCGGGTCACTTGGATTTATTTCACTTTTTTATGTTGGACTTTTTCTCTACCGAGAAAACTTGAAAGGTGCCGGTCAGATAGAAGATTTCCTTTTCGTTTACGTGAGATTGTCCTTTTTATTTTTATGAACAATATAGGAGTATTAGAACTTTCAAAGGTGTGCTTAATTAGCGGGTCGTTTGTATTTCTTTCCGTTTTTACATTGGACCTTTTATGAAGAGGCTTTCCTAAAAAACTTACGTGAGGGCATCCCTTTTATTTATTTTGAGGCGGGTAATCAGCTGGGCCTTATGGATTTGTTTCTCTTTTTTAGGTTGTCCTTTTTCTGCACGTACAAAATTTGAAAGGTGAGGGTCAGATGGAAGGTTTTTTCTTTTTGACGTGAGGTTATTGATTTTTTTTATTTTAATAGACATATGAGAACTTTAAAGGTGCGCCTAATCAGCGGGTCGTTTGGATTTCTTTCCCTTTTTTACGTTGTTCTTTCTATATGAAGAGGTTTTCCTTCATTTATGACGTGAGAAAGTCCATTTTTTATGCGCCTAATCAGCTGGGCTGTTTGGAGTTGTTTCTCTTTTATACATTGTACTTTCCTTTGCACGGAGGCTTTGTTTTTTTTCTTTGACGTGAGGCTATTCTTTTTTACGAGCATATGGGAGGCTTTATTTGTTTTGTATACTACTACGTTGGACGTGTCAGATGCCTCTTTTTTGAGGGTACGCGACCGTCTGCGTTACGCAAGTTTTCTTTCTATCCTGAACGTAAATTCTGCAATCCAACGGTTAATTAATTTTTGATGATGTGGATTAATGAGAGATCTTGAAAGGTGCCTCAAATTAGTAAATATAAGATATAAGATATTGAAAATATCACCGTTTATATAATACTAAAGTAATACACTATAAAAATTGAATTAATGATGCATCTAATGATTTTTTCCATAACTATAAAGTTGGTCAAACATTACAAAGATTGACTTCAAAAATCATATATGCAGAGTAAAGAAGACCGGAGGGAGTAGTAAGTTTTGTTTCTACTCTTCCAACTTTGTTTTTTCACGAGTTGTATAGTTGCAAATAACAGAAAATAAAATAAAATTATTTTGATCTCATTTTTTTAGCAAAAGTTTTTCTGTTTCACTTCTATGTAAAATTCCCCATTACTAAAGCTTGACATCACAATGTTTAGATCCTCTCACCGCCACTGGGGCCGGCCTGTTAAACCGATTGGGTAAGGAGATGCAGATGGATGCGATCAGTTGATCTATCCCAAATAAATATGGGTCTTGGTGTCTTGGTCCCTCGATCTCCTGCTACGACTACAGGCCTGCATGCATCGTTGGGTTCTCTGACTATCTCACACGGTGATTCATCGTTACCCTGTGCATGCATGCAAGACGCACGTGCACACGCTTCCATACGATAGAATGTGGATCTTTAGAACAATTGACGCGCTATTAACGGAGCTGCCGAAGAAATAAGTACAATCTTATTTTGCTTTCATCAAATTTGAGTCGCTTAGCACGTGCTATATGGTAATACATTAAATTTTATTTTGTTTTCAACAAGTTTGAGTCACTTACCATGTGTGCATGTCATAATATGTATAGTGTTCCAATAAACCAATAAACTCAGATGGAGGAATACATACAGTATTCATTGTCACCTCATATGTATTTTTTAATAATCTTCTTCTTAGCTAAAATTTTGAAACACAATAAACTTACACCTCTCTTGCTCGATAAACAACAAGAACCAACGAGAAGCCAAGCAAAGGGAAGAGAAAGTTTGAGTGTAGGTCACTGGCCCTCAAATCGCACGGGAGTATGATGCGATAGAGGTAATGCCCACCAGCATTACAAGTTTGAGTGTGGAACAAGACATGCATCCGATGGAGGTCAGACGGTGGTGATGTTGACCATCAAAATAATTACAATTTGATGCATGAAGGGGCCGTCACGAACGAGGAGGAACGGTGACATTTGGGTGGTGGGGTGCGGTGGGGGGGGGGGGGCGTCTTGGGCTATGGGGCATACATGTGGGGATGATGCATGCACCAAGTGTAGTTAAGACGGGAATGAAGCCCGCTATCGTTACAAGTTCAAGGGATTGCGGGACTCATGAAAGTGGCGTGCTAGAGTGTAATGAGCAAATTCATCACCTTGGGATTGATCATGTTCATCGTGAGTGGTTGGACAATGTGACCACCATCGATGATGATGGCTGGTGAAGTGGCAACGCAGATAGGTCATTTGAAACATTTGAGATTTTTCTCCCATTGTAACGCACGTGCATGTTTACTAGTCTATTATTTATATACTTAAAACGATAGAAAAGTAACGGCTGAGATTTACTGCTTTTAAGTTATGAGAATTAAACGGCTAAGATTCATTGACCGAACCAATAGCCAGCGGCCAGCAAGCGTACATC
>CAJFDF010000983.1:24361-40387 GCA_904067115.1 Aegilops sharonensis
GTGCTCGTCACCTACTGCGCCAGCCTCCCTCATGTGGAAGCGCAAGCCGTCTGCTCCCATGCTTCATTATCTTCATGTGTTCCTTTTTAACCTACTGGCTAAGCTAGTTCGGGTCTTCTTTTATGATCAGTGTGCCTGGAGTTGCATATCTGTTTTGAACAATTGCATGAGAATAAACGAGATTGTTTATCATACTTTTTTTTTTGTGTGTGTGTTGATCAGACTTGTTCTCGGTATCGAATCCCCATGTGCGTATGGAATATTTGATATAAAATGTTGCACTTTTGTAGTACAATAAGTTGTTTTTTAATCTTTTTTTTTTGAGAAACAAAATACAAACACTATGGGAAAAATATCTGTTGCCTTGGGTTCAACTGTAGGGCGAGTGTCACCTCTCTCTCTCTCTGTATTCACTGGTCAGTTGAACACTCGAGGGTTTTGCACAGCGTAATTGCCTGCTGCTTTTCTGCTTTCTTCTCCTTTTATTCCTTAACAGAAAACGATCGTGCCGCGGCTCCAGCGCTCCTACTGAATCGTGCCATCCCACGATCAAGCACCTGGTCCACGACGCCTACAAACTCTCCACGGATCATACAGACAGCGTCTCGTGGGAGCTGGCATCTAACTAACCTGACGAAACATGCTAACTGAACTTTTAACTGAAGAAAACAACTACTCTGACGCTAAACTGCTAGCAACAACTAGCTTATTGTGCAACAAACTCCCTCTAAGCTAGGTTTGCTTGCATCTGACGATTCCCACTCGATCACGCATCTCCTGGAAATGGATCCGTCCGAGCGCCTTGGTGAGAATGTTAGCGAGCTGGTCACCTGTGCGAACGTACTGAACATCAATGCTGCCGTCTTCGACGCACTGCCTGATGAAGTGGTAGCGCAGCTCGATGTGTTTGCTCCTGTCATGGAAGACAGGGTTCTTGCTCAGCGCTATCGCTGAGTTGTTGTCGATGTAGAGTTTGTGTGTGTGTGTGTGTTGATCAGACTTGTTCTCGGTATCGAATCCCCATGTGCGTATGGAATATTTGATATAAAATGTTGCACTTTTGTAGTACAATAAGTTGTTTTTTATCTTTTTTTTGAGAAACAAAATACAAACACTATGGGAAAAATATCTGTTGCCTTGGGTTCAACTGTAGGGCGAGTGTCACCTCTCTCTCTCGCTGTATTCACTGGTCAGTTGAACACTCGAGGGTTTTGCGCAGCGTAATTGCCTGCTGCTTTTCTGCTTTCTTCTCCTTTTATTCCTTAACAGAAAACGACCGTGTCGCGGCTCCAGCGCTCCTACTGAATCGTGCCATCCCACGATCGAGCACCTGGTCCACGACGCCTACAAACTCTCCACGGATCACACAGACCGCGTCTCATGGGAGCTGGCATCTAACTAACCTGACGAAACTGACGAAACATGCTAACTGAACTTTTAACTGAAGAAAACAACTACTCTGATGCTAAACTGCTAGCAACAACTAGCTTATTGTGCAACAGCGAGGGCCATTTATCGGCCACCCCGCGTATAGCCGCAATCGGGACGTCAACGTTGGCATGATCAGCAACATGCTCTCCGTCGTGGTGCTCGACTGCCCCGCGCTCGCCCAGTCTGCCTCCAGACCGGCCGCAAGAACTACGTCGGCCCCTTCGACGTCATCGGCAAGATCCCTGCCCCGACCCTCCCTACACCGAGGACATGCCGCACCTCGACCACCCGAACTTCTACTACGACCTGGAGGACGTGCTCTTCGACCAGGTCTCGGCCATTAGCTGGCCCGTGCACCGCCCCGCCGTCATCTTCGGCTTCTCCACCCCTGCAGCGCCAGGAACGTTGTGGGCAGCCTATGTGGCCACGCTGTGGTGGCCGGGGTACATGGTCGCCTGGGAGGGTTTCACCGACGCCTCGGACACCGACCTCGTCGACAACATGATATCTGGGCGGTCGTTGATCCGTTTGCGAAGAACGAGGTGTTCCATTGCATGCATGGGGATGTATTCAAGTGGAAGCAGCTCTAGCCGATGCTGGCCAACTGCTTAGGGGTGAAGTGGGCACGGTATGAGGGAGAGGACAGCCGGTCCGTGCTCGTCGACGCCATGGCCGGGATGGAGGCGGTGTGGACGGGGATTCTCCAGGAGAACGAGCTTGCCATGACTGAGCTCGCGGAGATCACCGGTTGGGGGTTCGTCGACGCGTTGTTCAACATCGTCATTGAGCATGTGGACAACATGAACAAGAGCAAGGAGCATGGGCTCCTCGGCTTTCGTAACACCGTCAACTCCTTCAATGCTTGGATCAATAAGATGAAGGCTTCTAAGGTTGTTCCATGATGCTCTTATTTTCTAGTATCCGTTGTTGTTTAGAGCATGCCATCCCATCCCATTTTATCTCTCATTTATCAATTTACATAAGAAATTAGTTACCTCGATCCCAGCATTTGTGCCAAATGTTGTAATCTAGAATAAGCCACTACCAAATAAAGCTCCCAAGTTGTGAATGGATTGTTCGTGCTCGTAATGTCTTCATTGCGAGTTGTGAGCGTTAAATCATTATTATTTTTCATCCAACAGCTGTTCATTTTTGCAGGGCATAAATTAGTAGCACATGTGTTTGGTATTGTTGGCCCGTTGCTTTTGTCTTCTGAACTGAGATAGTTTCCTTCACCGAGAGGAACAAAAGGCAATCATTTGTTTTCCTCATTTCTGTTGATTGATAGTGCAAATGGAGGCAAACATGATGACCAATAACAATGGGAACATGTCTTTCTCTGCCAATTATTTTGAGGAAGTTGATCACCAAAAGCAACAGACATTGTGATGATACCACAATTTTAAACAATCAGTATAACAAATAGTCCAGCCTCTCCCTTTCCGTAATGAGAGAGAAAATTTATGTTTGTGCTCCCAGAGAGTAGTATATATTCAAAAAAAGGGTCGGTACATTGTATAAAAAGTTGCACACGCAAGCGCTCTGTCATTGTACATCATTGTTAAATCTAAGAAAAGTACGTGATCTCTCATTTATTCATGTCTGGCTCTGCACTATTTAGAAGACCGTCTGATTTGTGACCAGCTATCTACCGAACAAATACATCGTAGAAGGATGCAATTGTGGTTGTAATTCTTTGCAACTAATTGTTACCATGGGCTTCTTTCGGCCATATGGTTGGAAACAAAATAAAAAATGTATGAATATAGTCAGCAATCTGCAAAAACAAAGGCGAAGTGGTCGGCATTCACATATCCTATGCATTGGTTCCTAAATAATGCTAGCCCCTTTGGTTTCCTCTAGTCTCCCAGCACATGTATTTTGTTCATATGATAACTTCTGGAAACACAATGTACAAAACATATTTAGTGGTTTCACTGTTTCAGAATAGCTGGGCAATTTATAATGGATATTAGGTCATGCAGAACAAGTGCGATTTTTAGAGTCACGCACTCCGTGTGGGGTTGTGTCATCACAAAAACTCTGTGTCAATAGGTCTTTTTTTTTACAAAAACACCATCAAGTAACTTGTCATGTTGATGGAGCACCGTTTTCATTCACAACTGAAAATATAAACAGTTTACATAAAGACGAGGTATTGTCAAACGTTGCTCCAAGGAAAAAAAATCATAAACAAATATTTTGTGAATGTTAAATCGTTATTTTCCATCCATCTGTTGCTCATTCTTTGAAGGTAGAGGTAGTACATGTGTTTGGAATTGTTGATCAGTTGCTACTGTCTGTAAAGTGGTCTGGTTTAGTCACCAGAACTGAGATAGTTTTCTTCTCTGAGTGAGAAGGAACAAAAGCCAACCATTTGTTTTCCTCGTCTATGTTGATTAGTAGTGCAAATTTTGGCAAACGTGATAGCAGATAACAGTGAAAACATGTCATTTTCAGCCAAATATTCTCTCCAGAAGCAACAAACACTGTTATGATCCCAGCAAGGGGAAAACCATAGAGCAAATCATGATGGCAGCATACTTTTAGATGATAAGTTCAACTTGCAATGCCCCATCTTCCTGTAGTTTATTTTTCATTTCCCTCAAGGGGAAAACCATAGCGAAAATCTTCAATTCAGCTTGTGGTACAAGGAGAAACTTCAACCGATCCCTACATTAACACCATTTGACTTGGTCTTAGTTCACAACGTCCTAGGACGTTAATTGGTAACCTCCAACCTCTGGCCGGAACATTGCTGGTGTTGGCATGTTTCACAGTTAATCCGATTTGGATTGTCAGTTCTGCGTGCAACAATATCCCCTAAAATGGGAGACCTTAGATCCATTATAGGATCAACTCCTATAACTTTTTAGGGGTTGGAGGTTGCCCCACAGCAGAGAATTTGTACCCCTGACGAATAGACCTGTGCAAGCCCCACGGTGACAAGCTCAGCCATGGCCGCGCAGATCGGGTGGACCACAGAGTAATGAGTTAGCGGCAGAAAGGCCACGGGAGGGAAACACGACCTAATTCTGTTGAATGGCCACATGATACAATACATCTCTGAAGTTTAGTATGTTTATGAAAAGGCGAGTACTCTGCACCAACGCACCGGCGCAACTTTCGGCCAATCCAGTCAGAGCTGCACGATTTGGGTGCCCGTAACTGTCAGATCTGTCCCAGATCCCCTTTCTTCATCCTCCCCACACGAGAAAAAAGAGGAGAAAAAAAAACTGAGCACCGTCGCCGCTCGCTGGATCCTGCACGCTAGCCCACTCTGCCCTCGTTTGGACCACCACAGCCCCTACTCGACGCCGACGCCCGCAGCCTCACCACCGCCGGTGAAGCAAAACACCATCCGCCTTCGTCGCCTCTCGCGTTCCTCGTCGGCTACACGAATGCAGCTCTGTACACGCGCGATTGCTGCTCTGGTGGCGGTGGTCGCAACTCCGATGGCCAACGGTCGGCGGCCGCAACACCGGTCGGCAAGCTTCCAGTGTACCTCGCCTCACTTGCCGTCCATGGTTGCAGCTCTCTAGTGTGGTTGCAGCACTCTGGTGCATCGTACATGGTTGAAGCAGAAAAAAATACCGGCTCCAGCATAATGGGAAGACGGTGGTAGCATTTCTTAGGTTGGTTCCAGCAAAAAAAAAACCAAGGGTGAAAGCAAAAAATCCTGATGCTTCCAGCAAGACTCTAGTAGTAGCAAATGGCATCACTAGCAGTAGCTAAAATCAGAGACAGTTGCAGCAAAAAAAGCCATAGTCCCCATCGACCAACACCGCCGTTGGTGGATGTAGCAAAAATTATCTTCGATTCCAGCAAAATCAAAATATGGTGGTAGCAAAAACGACAGGGAAAACAGAAGATATAGTCCGCATGTCACGGAGGTGGATGTAGCAAAAATCAATAAACACTGGTAGTAACAAAAAAATCAAAACGGTTGTAGCAAACTGGTTCGTCGGTTGCAGCAAAAAGCAGCGTGATAGCAGATTTTGGGCTGGTGGGGGGGGGGGGGGCCCCCCCCGCGTGGTAGCAAAAACGCCAGGGACAACAGAAAATACAGCCCGCCTGTCACGGAGGTGGATGTAGCAAAACTCAATAAACACTGGTCGTAACAAAAAAATCAAAACGGGTGGAGCAAAATGGTTCGTCGGTTGCAGCAAAAAGCAGCGTGATAGCAGATTTTGGGCTGGTGGGGGGGGGGGGGGCCCCCCCCGCGTGGTAGCAAAAACGCCAGGGACAACAGAAAATACAGCCCGCCTGTCACGGAGGTGGATGTAGCAAAACTCAATAAACACTGGTCGTAACAAAAAAATCAAAACGGGTGGAGCAAAATGGTTCGTCGGTTGCAGCAAAAAGCAGCGTGATAGCAGATTTTGGGCTGGTGGGGGGGGGGGGGGCCCCCCCCGCGTGGTAGCAAAAACGGGGGCCGGGTCCAAAAAAAAAAAAACAGGGGGGGAGGAAAAAAAAAGCCGGGGGGGGGGGGAGGGTGTGGTAGCAAAAACGTGGGCCGGTTCCAACAAAATCAAAACATGGTTGTAGCAAAAAAATCCACGGTGACGAGAGGAGGCGGTGATGGTCCGATTGGACGACGACAACGAGAGGAGGCGGTGACGCAGGGAGATGCTGCAACCACGGTGGCCGCGAGCTGGAACCGGCTGGTGGGTGAACTGCAGTCTTATGACTGAAGCATAGGGCGGCCGAGGGACGAGCGCGATCGACACGGGTGGCCGGCGAGCAGGAGGGCAAAACGGCAGCGACGGAGGCGGCCGGCAGCGAGGGGAGCTTGCAGTGGTTCCTGAGCAGTGGGAAGGAGAGAAAAATCATGGCTGTGGAGTCTCGGCCGAAGGTAGAAGAAAGGAAAAAAGGAGGGCCAGGGAAAAGGATAAGGATAAGTAAGGGGGCGGTTGTGCAAGGCCCACCAGATACACGCGCCTTGCTCGGGGGTTGTTTTCATGGACGCTGGGGCTAGGCTGGCGCATGAACCGGCGGAATTTTCGGCCGGTGCATTCCCTTATGAAAATGCATGTACTACTTATATGGGTACTCTAGTGCACGCACTTGTTTCTTCAAAATTCCTTTTTTCTTTTCATCTTTCTCTTCGGACATGACACATTCTGGACTTTTTTTCGAAGGAGAGTAAAGGACATGATTGTCCTCTTTTAAACTGCTGAGAAGGAACAAAAGGCAACCATTTGCTTTCCTCACCTTCATTGATTGATAGTGTAATGGGAGGCAAACATGATGCCAGATAACACCACCAAAAATGCATGATGTCAATAAGTTTATTTTTAATGCCAAAACACCACCAAGTAAACTGTCATGTTGATGGAGCTTACTTGTTTTCACAATAAAAAATGTAAACAGTTAACATCAAGATGAGAAATTGCCAAATGTTTCTTCAAGGAACAAATAGCCGACAACATGGCATTTTCTGCCAAATATTCCCAGGAAGTTGATCTCGAGAAGCAACAAACACTGCTATGGCAGAACAATTTTATAACATCAGTTCAGTTTGCAGTTCCCCGTATTAAGTACTGCAGTCTTCACCATCTAACCTATAGCCGAAAGCTGGCACATCTGATTGATTGCTCAAAATGGTTGCTGGTTGGAGTAGTAGGTATTGAAAGCCGATTTGTGATTCTTGCTCTGCTTGGCCAGTTGCATCGGTCATCTATACATAGAGTGCTCTGCCCAGCCCATGCCTTCCCCTGTCTAGTGCTCAGTCACAGCAACACCATGCGTTCCCCTCGTCTGCCGCATTGGCTATTTCAATGCGGGCTATCTGTCATAAGTCGCAACTGGTGCCCCGACACCGCTGACCGATGCAGCAACTGCACCAGCGTCCATATCCACTGTTTCGGCCGCTTGGCACTGAGTCATGCTAGACTAGGAGGAACTCACGGACGACGACCGCCATTTTGTCAACGTCTGCTTCGGCAACACAATGTGTTTTGAGCTGGCCTTTACTCAACATTTTCGCTCATGGGCTGCCGGGTCGTGGCCTAGGATGGCCCTTGAGAAACTCCGACAATGCTCGATAGAGCTTGCCGCACAGATGCAGCCACGGCCTCTTCCAAAAAAAAAAGTTACTGTTTGTGCCTCTCACTGGCTGCGCCGTATGTCAGCCTCGTCTTCGTTGGCCCTATGGGCATGGGGCGTAGTGAATCCTGGCGTAGTGAATCCTGGCAAGGGCCAGCGGGAGGGCTCCATTGTTAATCATTCCTTCGAGTTTTGTTAGGATTTGTGTCCTCCTTAGGAAGACGAGACGGCGGCGGCTCCCTGAAAATGGAATAAAGGTCTTCCCGTCTAGCCCCCATTCAGTGGTCCGTCTAGCATCGTTTGTGGACGTGTGAAGGTGTGTTTCCTACGTATCCATTCTTGGTGGATCTGCTCGGATCTGGTTATTGTTTGTCTATGTTTGTGTGTCTTCAGGTTTGATCCTTTCTATCTACGTTATTCTTCATCAGCGGTGGTTGCTGTTCTGGTCCGCTGGTCCTATGGGGCCTTAGTACGATGACTTCCCGACTGTCTAAACAACAAGTTATGTCTGACACTGGCAAGGGAGGAGCGATTACAGTTGCGCGCCTTCAACTCGCTTCAGTGCTTGTAGTCGTCGCTAGGTGGATCTGGATGTAATTTTTATTATTTCTGATGTTCGCTAGGTGGTCTATGGATCTGGATAGAACCAAAGTTTTCTCCATAAAAAAGAACTCCGACACTGCTAGCCGATCAACCCAACCGGTCTATTTTTTGATAATTCATCTATTATATTAAAAAGAATTGGATATACTGTCGTGTCACGCGAGGCATGGGCAAGATTCGCTGTTATTGCTAGGGAATAGAGATGATTTGACTTTTTTTCTGTTTGTGAAAAGAGATGATATGAAGTTTTGTCTGTTTATGAACGGAGATGATATGAAGTTGAGTAAGGTGCATTATTTCATGATATTATCCTCAGGAAAGGACCAACCACTGTCGGCACGTGATTTTCCTTCTTATTGAATTATGTCGAGCCAAACCTTCTTATTGAATTATGTCGAGCCGCTTGGATGGGAGCCGTGTGTATCTCCGTCACCTGATGAAGTAATGATGGTGGGAAAAAAATATAATAGTGAGCCAAGCAGACCATCTTTTTTAAAAAACTTGGTGAAACAAAAGACCGAGGAGAAGTGGAAAACTGCTCCCATGACCCTCTGTGTGTTTTAGAGTTGCTTCATGTGGATGCAAGAGGCCACGTCCCGGACATCTAGTTTGCCTCAGCAATCACCCGTTTGTTCCTACTACAACCGAACGCCCTATTTATGGAAAGCCCTCTAAAGTTGCTCATGGCTTCCTTACTGAATTATGTCGAGCCACTTGGATTGCAGCCGTGCGTACCCTCGTCAGGAGGATGGTGGCAAAAAGTTAATGGTGAGCCCAGCAGACCAAATTTTCTGGCACCTGGTGAAACAGAAGACCGAGGAGAAGTGGAAAGCGCTCAAATCACCCTCTGTGTGTTTTAGAGTTGCTTCATGTGGACTGTGCCCAGCAGATGCAAGACACCACGTTTCTGCACTCTATTTTGCCTCTGTAATCCCAAGAAACAAAAGGCCAGCAATAAGCACCATCATATGCCGTGCCTTGAGTTACTAAATCGTAGGCGTCTCTTTGGTTTCTTCCATTATCTCAACACCTAGTATGGCACTTTGCTTTTTTTAACACAACTTCATGGCACATCATAGACTACTACGACAGAAATGTGTAGGAGTAAAGATTTTGGAGCCCTTGGTAATTTATAATAGCGAGGTCACACAAGACAAATGGATCTGCCACATTCATGCAATCCCTGTGTCAAATATTAGAGAAACTGTTATTCATGCATTTCCTGTTCTCACGTTTATTTTTTAAACTCCGTGCCATGAGATATAATTTGTAAAATTTTCCAGAAAGTGTTACTCTAATCTTGAGCACAAATGTACCTTTATGAACAGTAAATTCTAAAGTAAATTGTAAAAATTTCAAAGAATCTGATTTATTTTTCCTGGAAGAAATCAACAANCCTCTGTTCAGCAGCTCGTTGGTGAGCTAGCTTAATAACAGAAACCCCGAAAAGCTGCTCGGTAGTTCGCAGCGCAAGATTGTGTCTTCCACCTCTCTCCCTCTCTCCCTCTCTCGTGCGGTTGCCGGCGTTCAGCAACTACATCCATCACCTGATGAAGTAATGATGGTGGGAACAAAATATAATAGTGAGCCAAGCAGACCATCTTCTTTAAAAAACTTGGTGAAACAAAAGACCGAGGAGAAGTGGAAAACTGCTCCCATGACCCTCTGTGTGTTTTAGAGTTGCTTCATGTGGATGCAAGAGGCCACGTCCCGGACATCTAGTTTGCCTCAGCAATCACCCGTTTGTTCCTACTACAACCGAACGCCCTATTTATGGAAAGCCCTCTAAAGTTGCTCATGGCTTCCTTACTGAATTATGTCGAGCCACTTGGATTGCAGCCGTGCGTACCCTCGTCAGGAGGATGGTGGCAAAAAGTTAATGGTGAGCCCAGCAGACCAAATTTTCTGGCACCTGGTGAAACAGAAGACCGAGGAGAAGTGGAAAGCGCTCAAATCACCCTCTGTGTGTTTTAGAGTTGCTTCATGTGGACTGTGCCCAGCAGATGCAAGACACCACGTTTCTGCACTCTATTTTGCCTCTGTAATCCCAAGAAACAAAAGGCCAGCAATAAGCACCATCATATGCCGTGCCTTGAGTTACTAAATCGTAGGCGTCTCTTTGGTTTCTTCCATTATCTCAACACCTAGTATGGCACTTTGCTTTTTTTAACATGACAACTTCATGGCACATCATAGACTACTACGACTGAGATGTGTAGGAGTAAAGATTTTGGAGCCCTTGGTAATTTATAATAGCGAGGTCACACAAAACAAATGCATCTGCCACATTCATGCAATCCCTGTGTCAAATATTAGAGAAACTGTTATTCATGCATTTCCTGTTCTCACGTTTATTTTTTAAACTCCGTGCCATGAGATATAATTTTTAAAATTTTCCCGAAAGTGTTACTCTAATCTTGAGCACAAATGTACCTTTATGAACAGTAAATTCTAAAGTAAATTGTAAAAATTTCAAAGAATCTGATTTATTTTTCCTGGAAGAAATCAACAAATTTCTAACATCCTGCAAAATTTCGCCTTGAAGATGCGAAAAAATATAAATGAGTGCTAAAAATGTGTCTTTCTTGAGTCCCCAATTTTATTTTGTTTTGTAACGAGTGTCTTTTCAAAGTGAAATTTTGCAGGATGTTGGAGCTTTTGTTGATGTTCATAAACAAAAATTCAGATATTTTTGATGGCTTTAGTCTTGAAATGTTGGTTTTTTTGTACTTAAGAGGGAAAAAAGTAGCACATCATTCAAAGTAGATTTGAGCTATAAAGCATGATCCTATAGGACAAATCACATGATCCAACTATTTTTGATCAGTCAAGTGAGCACCTCGCATTGTCCAATGCGTCCCCTTGCGTTGTCGCCACGCCAGCAGCTAGACCATAGCTGTCCGCGGCCGTTCTCCAGCTAGCCACCCGCCACACGAGGTCCTTCGTGGTGACTGCGCAACCTGCATCGTCGACGAAAGAAGCCACGTCCGCGGCAGGGTAACCCACAGTGAGGGCTGTAGACACAGAAGTAGTACTTTTGTTTGGTATTGCTCAGTTGTTGCTGTTGTAAAGTGCTACTCTTCAGAACTGAGATAATTTTCTTCAGTCAGAAGGAACAAAAGGCAACCATTTGTTTCCTCTACTCAGTGGAAATGGAGGCAAACGTGATACCAGATTATTTTTTAAGGGAAAAACACGATACCAGATAACAAATCATTTTCTGTCAGGCTTTCTGGGCCAAGCCGTGTCCCCAGCCGTATCCATGTTTTTTCTTCTTTTTAATTTGTAAATCATGCGATACTGCAGGTTACTTGAATCCTGTCGTATCCCGGCATGTCACCGTATCTTGGGACGGCCAATACGCAGTTTCTGCCTTATCGGTGCTTCCAGGGCGGCACATCGTGACTCCGTGAGAAAAGCTCGTTGTAGTCTCTGGGCCTCCGTCGCCACGGAGCAATCTTGTTGAAACTTAGGAGCTTGAAGATGCAGCGGCCGAAAAGTTGTTGATGAAGAGCCAGTGATCACGATCTTGATAGATTGTAATCTCGGAGAAGCTGACACCATGCAGGGACCGATGATAATTCCAACTTCGACTAGAAAAATGAGGGGGGCACAAACGGCCTCGCAAGTTCTCTGACAAAGCACCATCTGGCTGAGCTTCATTGGGCGGAGAGGCAACCATAGGAAACAAGCATGGTGCGGCATGATCCCCTCCGTATGATGCCGTCAATCACCTAGACAAACACTGATGTGATAGCATAATTCTAAACAATCAGTTTTACTTGCAATGTCCTATATTCTTGCACTTGATTTTTTTTTTCATTTCACGGAAGGGGAAAACCATGAAGAAACATCTTCGTTTCAGCAAGACCCTAATTTAAAATACGAACGTGGTTTGATTTGACTTGCCTTAGTTCACAGCCTTCTGGGCGGTCAATTGGCATGTTTGACAATTATATCACCGGTTGCCTATTGAAATCCGGGGTTATTTTACATGCTCTGGTTGGACAGTTGCATCTGTCGACTATAAACAGATGTCTATTGAAACAGGGTGCTTTGCCCACACGCTTTCCTGTCGAGGGCTCAGCCACAGCAACACGTACCACCTATAGACGCAGATTCGTCTTCGTTTCTGCCCAGCCCGTCGATCACTACATGGACATGCTGGTTGTCTGTCACAATCGCCGCTTCAACACCGTCAACCCTCGCGTGAGCTGCATGCCATCTCCTCTGCTTCCACCTTCACCATCTCCATGAGAACTGCATATATACTACGGAATTGCTGAGCTCTGTTGCTATATAAAAGGGAAGCAATCAGCAGCGTCACATGCCGGGCTTTGAATTCATATATTCTAGGCGCCTCTTTGGTTTCCTCCATTATCTCAACATTGTAATTGTTTGCAATTGTTTGTTGGTAGCTTACCAAGCTGATCGCTTGGTCCATTATCTCAAAATACTACTGCCCTTTTTTATTTTTTTTCAAAAAGAAGGTTTTCCCCAACCTCTGCATCAGAAAGATGCATACGGCTCATCATATACTACTACAACAGAAGATTTTGGATTAGTTGGGCAATTTATAGTACTTAGGTCACACAGAACAAATGTGATTGTCTCATGCAATCCGCGTGCCTGTTTCACAAAAACTGCTATTCATGCATTCCCTGTCCGTATGTTCATCATTTAGAAAAAAAAACTCTATGCCACAAGATGTAATTAATTTTTGTTTTCGAGCAACCGATAGGAGCACTGCCTATGCATATAGAACGGAAGAGGTAAAAAACAAATGTGTAGAGTGGCACACGTTTTGAAGGGATCGTGGCAAACCCAAATAGGACTCAGCATCAGCCAATGCCCATCATGGGCAAGGGTCCGGCAAATTCCCTCTCCATCTGCTTGATGCGGTCGAAGGCCTACATTACGACCTCATAGCGTGTCATGCGGTGGCACGTAAAAATACGCATGTTCCTCTCATTCCAAATGTTGCAGATGGTACAGATGAGCCCGCCACTTTGCTGTCCGTGTCCGTGCTTCGAGTCCTTGGTTATTAACTCAGTCCCACCACTTGGTGACATTGACAGGGTCTGGCAGAAAGCCCGTCAGCGGAAAATCCTCATGCGTCCAGGTGAAGACGTGGTTACTGGCTACCACCGAGGACAGTCTTTGCACAGGTTGGTCGCGGTTTCCACGGCCTGGAGACACAACTGGCATCTCAGGTTGTGCAACCATCCATGAGGCGCCAACATATCCGTCTTGTCCAAGTCAAAAAAAAAAAAAACATATCCGTCTAGTTTCAAGCAGACTATTTTTTTATTGTACAAATATATCCAAAATTTAAAATATAAATGAATAACATCAACACGAGGTATTTTCAGACCTAACTTTAGGAATAAAATATTAGAATCCTAGATGTGTGCAATGTCTTGATGACACCATATTTTATAGAAAAAATTTAGGAGGAAGGTCTTGTTCCCGAATTGTTCTTCTTACTTTTGAAAAAAAAGGTAGTTTTTTTTTTGAGCTCTAATAAAAAGGTAGTGTGTCGTTCAAAAGTAGATTTGAGCTATAAAGCATGATCTTATAGTACAAATCGTGTGACCCAACTATTTTTGACCAATCAAGCAACACCTGTAGGAACAGGATCAGGACATTGTTCCAAAACTGCTATCCGTTTCTATTGTAGTGGTAGTACAATGTTGTGAAAAGAAGTAGCGAGTTGTAAAAAAACAAAATGTACTCCTCGTGCTCAGGAACAGGAACAGGATCAGGAACATGGAGCCCGCGTTTGCCATCCGCGTCCTCCTCAACCCTTTCACAGGCTTGGTGCTCCACTTTGCCTCACCGATACGTGAGTGCTTTGATGACGTAATCGTGGCAGTGACCGGTCCAGCCCCGAGTCTGGTCTTCCATGTTGGCTATATACCCCTAGGTCCCTTAGGAATGTGGCCCGGTTACGAAGACGACACCAAGAGAATGAGGTTTACTTTGTTGCTGATCCCACCAGCAAACAATGTCCGGTGAACTTTGATGGCGTCCGGTTCCGCTTCCAAATCATGGCCGCCCATGCA
Organism: Aegilops sharonensis; assembly: GCA_904067115.1. NCBI lineage: Eukaryota > Viridiplantae > Streptophyta > Magnoliopsida > Poales > Poaceae > Aegilops > Aegilops sharonensis. Next base: position 38,509 of record CAJFDF010000983.1, read on the forward strand.
GGCCATGTCTACGTGGTCGACAAGAACGGGTCCATGTTCAGGGTGCAATGTAAATGTATGACTTGAGCAACAATGGCAAGAAAGAGGCCATCCACGGCGGCAGCCTGAACGTGAACGATTCACCCTCCTCGTTCGCCCTCTCAGTCTTGTTCAAGTTCTTCTCACCTACTGCAATGTTCTTGAGGAATAACAGATCAACGTGAATCGAGGACAAGAAACATGATGTGCATACAACTGGTGCTTGCTTGCTCTCGCTTTATTAAGCTGTCATTTATTTCCTATTGAATATTTTATTTATCCTGCTAGGGCTTCTTAGCAGCATTCTCACGTCGATTATCATTTTGAATTTGCATATATGAAAAGGAATGGAGCTCATTCGCCGGTGTTCTTGCTGCCATTTGACTCCTCACTACATTTTTTTCGCAAAGGTACAACACTGCTACATAATAAAGCGCATTGCAAGTAACACAACTGAAGGATGTTGAGAAAAGAACAATAGCTCCAATAGCATTCAACCATTCGACAACTCTCTATTTCTAGTAAAAGGGGAAGTTGGATGAGAACGGCGATATGGCGGACGAGCTCGCCTGCTCCGGTTATACGAGCCAATAGCACAGCTTCTGGATGGGAGCGGCATTTATGACGGATGGAAATGCTGGCGCCTATTACGTGAGGAAAACAGTGCGCGTACAGGAATGGGCCCGTATGACTGCGTGACGGGCGGACCTGACTGTGTTGAACACGGAGGTGCTGTCCTTTCAGCACTTTGGTCATCGGTGATCGGAATCACGTTGGGAACGTCTTCATCATCACCACTCCCTCGAACGCTTCCGTACTCGATCTACAAGTGGTATGTAGATGCAAACTCTCTCTCGTGACTCGTTGCTTAGATGAACTCATAGATAGATCTTGGTGAAACCGTAGGAAAATTTTAATTTTCTGCAACGTTCCCCAACACAGATCTACCATGCCAACACCACGAACAGAAGCACTTGAACCGTTGCCCATCAGCACGGTGGAAGTCCCTGCGGTCTGATAAGACGAAAACATGGAAATATCACCGCATACATGCACATTAGCACCCGTGTCAATCAACCAATCAGGAGAATGACATACTGAAAAAATAGTGGGAAATATACCATACCCAACATCCTTCATGTCAGTGTCTCCAATGACAACATTAGCGGTCTTGCCACCTTTCCCAGGATGACGCTTGTCATAGCGATTAGGCCAACTTGGAGCTCAATGATCAGGATCCCCGCACACATGACAAACACCTTTCTTCTTGTCATTCTTCTTCTTGAAGTTCGTGTGCTGCACAGCCTTGTTCTTCCCATCAAACCTTGCTTTACCATCAAACTTGCCCTTGTTCTTGAAATTGCGGGGCTGGAAGTTCTTCTTCTGTACCAGATTGGCACTAGAACCTCCCTCAATACCTCGAGCACGGTTATCCTTTGCTCTCGCCTTTTCTTCCACATCAAGAGTACCAATGAGACCCGGAACGGAAAACTCCTGCCTCTTATGCTTCAGTGAGGTAGCAAAGTTCCTCCACGTGGGAGGAAGCTTAGTGATGATACCTCCGGCAATAAACTTGTCCGATAGGATACAATTGAAGTGCTCAAGTTCTCTAGCAAATGACTGTATCTCATGAGCTTGCTCAACCACGGAGCGCTCATCAGTCATCCTGTAGTCATAGAATTGCTCCATGATGTACACACTCAGTGCCAGCATCCGAGACCCCAAACTTGGCCTCGAGTGCGTCCCACATATCTTTTCCATTATCAATTGATGCATAAGCGTCAACTATGTTCTCACCAAGAACACTCAAGAGAGCAGCCTTAAACAAGGTATCCATTTTCTGAAAAGCTTGTGCCTGTTG
>CAJFDF010000986.1:19484-34287 GCA_904067115.1 Aegilops sharonensis
CCAGATTGCAATCTCAGTTTCTTGCTTGTTCTTCGTTTGCTCGCAGGAAACAGACCCTCGTGGTCAGGTTGATCGTGCTCCGGCGTGGTCAATAACCTCTCGGAGTTGGTTTAGCGATTGCTAAGGCGCGACGTCCTCGCACGTTCGTAGTTGGATCGTCAAAGTCGACTTCCTCCAAAGCGAAAACCAACATCTCATCGAAAGACGGGACACCTTTGCCTCTATCAAGTAACGTTGCCGGCAATACTCAAATGGCTAGTCTCGATAGGCAAGTAACGCAAAAGTAAGGCTAGGGGTTAACAATGCAATGACAAGGGGAATATACAATGGAGGGATACCACGATACCAAGATGATATGGAGGTTACCGTCCGGCGATGATGAGTAGCGGTGTTCTTGATGTAGATACCAAGATGATGGAGACTCGTCCCTAAGTAGCCGAAACACCTTAGGAAACGGAAAAACCGCGAACTCAAAATCTCAAACGTCAAATGTCAGAATGGTGGTAGCGGGAATGCGGTGGTGGTTTGCACTTGGCAATGCGGAAGTGGAATGATGGGCTATACACGTGTCGGAGTTGAAGTTGCCGTACCTAAGTAGCCGAAACACCTTAGGAGACACAAGCCACAACTCAAACAAGCTCAAACAACTATTGGGTTAAGTTGAGGTGGTTGAAGTGTATGGTGGGCAAGCCTATGCGGAAGTTATGGTGGTGGTGGTGGTTGATGAAGATGCAACCGTCCCTAAGTAGCCTAAACACCTTAGGAGACTCGAATCACAACTCAAACAACCTCAAATGCAAAGGGGAACAAAATTGGTTAGGTTGCGGAAGTCGGTGGTGGTTATGCGGAGGATGTGGTGGAAGCCCTAGGCAAAGATGCCAAAGTTCCGAAAAATTGATGGAGACAAATGGTGGTGGTAGTATTTTTATGGGATGGGGGATGTCAATAGCTTCAAAACGAGCTAAAGAACGTCAAAAACGGACTCCGGATGAATTAGTTATGGACAAAACGGTGAAACGGGAAAATCTAAAATCCCAGGGGTCGGATGTCCGGGGTGGAGCCCGGATTTCCGGGGGTGTCTGTCCAGAACCGAGCAGATTTGGCGCTCCAGGAGCCGGATGTCTGGCTTGGGGCCCGGATGTCCGGCCTGAGGCCCGGATGTCCGGCCCGACGAATCCAGGTCTCGTTTGGGGCGGAAATTTTTGAATTGGGGGCGGAAATTGATGATTTCAAGGTCAAAATTGGAGAGATTTCGTGGATGGAAAGTGGGGAAACTTGGGGAAATGCTAGATCCACTCGAAACCAAGCAAATCCATGGATCAAAATCAACAAAACATCATCAAAACTAACAAATCACAAAAAAAATTGGGGCTATTTTTGGTGGGGATTTTCGGATTTAGGACGAAATTAACAAAATCAAGCTAGAAAACACGGGGTAGGGGCTCCCAAAACGTGATCAACGTGGCTCATGATACCAAGATGATGTAGGGCGGAAACCCTACGTGGATGATCTTTCACGTTGGAGCGGATCCTACGGGGAATCACGAGGAACACGCGGAAGAACACGAGGGAAACACGGAGGAAACGAGAGAGAAATCACGAAACCAACAAGAGATCAATCACACAAGTGCTAGATCACCGATCACATAGAGTGGCACAAGATTCAAGATCAACAAAGGAAAGATACAAACGGTAGCCGTCCTTCTCCGTGAGGAGGCCTTGAGGGGGTCCACCCTAGAAGGGGGTCTTGAATCCGCTTGGGGGATCTTCTCCGTAGAGGTCCTGATCTCCAAGGAGAAGTAGCCAAGTGGATGAGCAAAGGCTCTCACACAAAATATGAGCTAATCCAATGCTAACCCTAACTAGGAGGAGGTGGAGGAGTATATATAGTCGTCGGGGCGAAAGGGTACATGGGCTTCGGCCCTTCACTGTTCACGCGCAGGTGAGGCCGGAGGTCCGGGCGTCGGGCCGGATGTCCGGGGCTTCAAGGGAGTCCGGATGTCCGGGCTGGGTGGGGCCGGATGTCCGGGCTGGAGGGTCAAGCTTCTGTGCTCCCTGGTTCGGTGAGGCCGGATTTCCGGGCTGGGGCCGGATTTTCGGGGCTTCGTGGGAGGCCGGATGTCCGGGGCCTGGGGGCCGGATGTCCGGGCCCTGTAGCTTTCGTGGCTGAGCTGCGGCTGCTGTGTTGGCGCCTCCAGGGGCCGGATGTCCGGGGTCCTGGCCGGATGTCCGGGGCCTGGAAGGTGAACTTGCCCGTTTCCGTGGTCCTCTTCATCCGTGGACTTGCCGGCTCGTCCGTCTTCACGTGCATCTTCGGAAGGCTCCTCTTGACACCTAATGATGCATAGCATATCGGACTTAGGTAGTAGCCATGTCTCACATGCGGAAAGGGAAGATTCGGAAAGGAGCGAGTTCACCTTAGGTCCTATGGCGTAGGCTCGAGTGAACATGGGGATGATCGTCGGATGCTCCGCATCACCGCGTGCTAGAGCTCACGCGCAGGCGCAACGCCGTCCACCATGAGCTTCTCTGGGAGGCGACGGGCGCGCTGAGTCGACTTGGAGAGGAGCTTGCCGATGTCGACGCGCGCCTGGAGACGGAGGACCTCCGCTTAGCGCACGAGTGGCACCAGTTGAAGGTCGCCATCAACCTCAGGCATCTTCAGTACGAGCGCGCCAGCGCAAGTGTTGCGGTGTCCCTTGCAACTTCTCGCGAGGCTTGCGCCCTTGCCCTAGAGGAGGCTAGGGCCGCCGACCGTCGTCATGAGGTGGCCGACGAGTGGGAGTAGGAGCTCCAAGCTTACAAAGCTGCCCTTGAGTAGCAGAACAAAGAGCGCATGGCCGCCCTTGCAGCATCACGAAGTGAGGCCCCTTCTAATGAGAAAGAGATCCAGGAACGCGAGAAGATGCTGGCGCTGGAGGTCTTGGAGCGCAGCCTGGAGCTTGAGCGGCTGGAGGTGAGGGAGCGCCAGGTAGCCATGGCTGAGGACGCCGTCACCGTATGGGAGGCCAAGATTGATGAGGACATGACTACCTTGGATACGACCAAAAATATTGCATACATGTATATTTGTGAGGTGATTTCTAATGCAAACTATGCAATAATTTATTTATGTCATCCAGGACAAAAATACTTCACAAATTTTATTCCATGTCTAATTGCACGTGTATGGGACATTTGTACAGTCCACATATGAAGATAAGGTAGAAAGAGAAATTTACTTGCTGTTCAAAAAGTTCTCTCACGTCACTTTTGGCCCAAGAGAAGATAGAGTCCAAGTCTCCCACGTTCTGGACTCAGATTCGGACTTCACAGACATACCTGATTCAAAACGTCAATAACCTTTTCATCCGAACTCCAAATTGGATGATTCTTTTTTTGTTGGAAAGTAGATTTCGTGCACTTTCCAACCCAATTGGATTCACCTTCAAATTCATCCGGAGCATTGAGTTATGGACGAAACAATCTGATGTTGCAGCAGAATCCGAGTCAAACTACAAGTCCAATGGTGTTACGTCACCTCCACTTGGGCCCATTGGCCTTGTACGACCTAGGGTTAGTTTTAGGCTGCCTTGGGACGTCCACCCACCTCCTTGGCCACCACCCCTTGCTCCTATATAAGTAGATCCATCTAGTAGCTTTTCCCTTGGGATTTGTTTAGTTAAAAGTTAGCCATTGCAACTTCATGTACTTCGTTTGTGTCCAACGACCAGACCAAGACCGCTTACGGATCCCCACCATTATCAATACTTCATATATATTCGCAATATTCAGATGGCTTTATCATATTCTTGCTTGTTCTTCGATTGCTTGCAGGAATAGACCTTCGTGGTCAGGTTGATCATGCTCCAGCGTGGTCAATAACCTCTCGGAGTTGGTTTAGCGATTGCTAAGGCGCAACGTCGTGCATGTTTGTAGTCGGATCGTCAAAGTCGTCTCCACCAAATCGATAGTTATCATCTCATCGAAAGATCGGGACACCCTCGCCTCTATCAAGTGGTATCAGTTTTCAGGTTGCTCGGTGAGAATTTCCAATTATCCCTAGGTTAGATTTATTTTCTTACCTATTGTCCAAGAAAAAGCCACAAAAAAAAGTTAGATCTATTCATCCTTTGTCCAAGCCAGTCTGAGCCTTTGCAGTTTTCTTTTCATTGTTTGCATTATTGAATTATCGGTTGCATCATCGTGTCGAGTTGCTGGTCTTAGTGTCTAGTTCGTTTAGAGTTTTGAGTTCTGTTCACATTAGTCATGCCGTCGCTGCATCGTTATCTCTTCCGTTGACCACCATCCATCCATCAATTTCCACCACGTGCTACCCACTGTTCATTGTCAAAATCATAGTTGAGATCGTTCACATCTTCACTTGATCCAATATGCATCTTATCTAGTTTGTTTGGAAAGAGGGAGAGAAAAAAAGAGAGAAAAAAAGTAAAAAAAATGTCAGAGAAAAAAAAGAGAGAAAGAAAAAGGAAAAAAAAAGTATGAGAAAAAAAGAGAAAAAAAAACAAAGTTCGGATCTATCTAGACTCAATCTCGTAGCTGAATTCGGATTGGAATCTGTTTTGTGCACTGTTCAGTAAAACAGGCATAACTTCCTCATATGAAGTCCGTTTTGGCTCCGCGAGTACTGAAATTAAAGCTAGAGACGAGCCGCATATAAATAGTTTCAGAAGCTAGTTCAATATTTGGCACCTCAAAATCGGCTTCTAAATAAGTCTTTTTGCCCTCCGAAGTTCGTGAACACAGCTTATTCCAGTTTTTCAAACCAGTTTTAGAATTTTTTGACTCCTCATATCAACTCGGAATTGAGTGATTCTTTTTGCATTGGAAAGCTTGAGTTAGTAGCATTCTTTGAAAAAAGTTATTAGAAAATTGGCTCAAACTTTTTAAGAGGAAAATTGGAGAGAGAGTTGTTGTATATCCTGCTTGGCAGTTGTTTTTCATCATTATCTTTACTGCCGTTGTGATCTTCACTTATATCTTGTTGTCCAGAGCTACTTATTATCCTTCATTGATGCTAGTTGTGCTACGCCGTGACCTCATTAGTGTTCTAGGCTCGCGTCTCTAGTTCGGTCTAGCCTAGGACCAGCACAGTACCGTCGTTGAGCGTTTATTCAACATTGCATCTCTGAATTGATTATTGCTAATCTTTTGCTACAATATATAGCCAACCTATCTCCATATATTTCTACACCGTGTATACGTACGTTCCCCTGGCAATTGCTTTACACAATCTTCAGTGTTACTTGACACCGCTGGTTGCCTGTCACCACCTGCCGCATGGTAAGAACTTGTAAGATATTGATATTTGCTTTACTGTGAGCACTTTACAACCACATCCTAGTAGTTCATAGGAACATTATTCTCGAATTTTGTTTCTTGTTTCTACTAATCATGATAGGTTCCGGAGATAGAAGTTTTTGGAAGACGGACACATCTTCACCATCACGAGAGTTGGGACAACACACACAAGCATATGGTCAGGTTATGTCTTTACCATCATTTGAGGGTAGATTTAATCCTGCTATTTATCTAGCTTGGGAGCTTGAATTAGAAGAAGTTTTTAGTCACCATGATTTTTCTGAATTTGAGAGAGTACGAGCTACCACTAGAGCATTTACTGGTTTTGCTTCTGTTTGGTGGAGTGTACATTGTAAGAAAAACATTGATAACCAACCCACAACTTGGAAAGTTTAGAAAGCTGTAATGAGACTACAATTTTTTCCTCCTTACTATTATCGTGAATTGCTTCGCAAATTGGAACAATTAAAACAAGGCAGTAACACTGTTCATGCTTACTACCAAGAGTTCAAATCTTATATGCATCATTGTGACATAGAAGAATCTGAGGATGATACAATGAATAGATTTTTTGGTGGTTTGAACCATGATATCCGTGCAAGATTTCACTATATTCCTCGTTGCATTACTGGTATGTATGTTCGCGCTTGTACCTTTGAGAGACAGATACAGGAGGATGCATTGGGTGACTACAACAACTACTGTTCCAGTTCATGCTCACCACCGCCGATAGGTTCCTCCACCGCTGCACCTACTAGAGTAGCCGCACCTCAGATTGTGAGCGCGGCATCATCTCAAGTGTATGGTGCATTATCAACGCCCGTACCTACATCAGCTACGTCTTTGCGACAAGGTAACAGTAAAGGTATTAATGATATAACTTCACATGAGAATGATGCATCCCTAGTTAACTTGAATGCATCATGTGTTGAGTTACCTGGTGATTTGAGCACATCACCTATTTTAGAGAATCTTGATACTATCATGAATGCGTCATGTGATCAAATAACCGAAATACCAACAATTTTGAGTGCACCCATTGAATTAACTGTTGATGCAAAAGAATCAATGTTTAATCATTTTGATATGACCTCTAATCTTGGTGATGATTCTGTGTCGAATAACTTATTGCATGTTTGCTTATTTAAGCATGTTGTAGCATGTAAACTTGATGCAAGTAAGGTTTATTCACCAATGTTGGAATGGTTTAATGATGAACATTGTCAATCTTTTGAAAGGAATAAGAGCTTCACTTATATGTGCAAACTGAGTTGCAATATTTTCATGCCTTCTACTTCTTGTGATAATGTTTTGGCTTTAGATTTTATGAACTATGCAAGTTACTCATCTATTCATCTGTCATATCTGCAAAAATCAAGGGAAGTAAAAATGGATGACATATACATATACAACATGTACACCTTGTCTTTTTTGTTAGCCACATTTCAGACTAAGCAACGTCGAGGACGGCTTTGTTTTCAAGAAGCGGAGGATGATGAGGACATGACTACCTTGGATACGACCAAAAATATTGCATACATGTATATTTGTGAGGTGATTTCTAATGCAAACTATGCAATAATTTATTTCTGTCATCCAGGACAAAAATACTTCACAAATTTTATTCCCTGTCTAATTGCAGGTGTATGGGACATTTGTACAATCCACATATGAAGATAAGGTAGACAGAGGAATTTACTTGTTGTTCAAAAAGTTCTCTCACGTCACTTTTGGCCCAAGAGAAGATAGAGTCCAAGTCTCTCACGTTCTGGACTCAGATTCGGACTGCACAGACATACCTGATTCAAAACGTCAATAACCTTTTCATCCTAACTCCAAATTGGATGATTCTTTTTTTGTTGGAAAGTAGATTTCGTGCACTTTCCAACCCAATTGGATTCACCTTCAAATTCATCCGGAGCGTTGAGTTATGGACGAAACAATCTGATATTGCAGCATAATCCGAGTCAAACTACAAGTCCAATGGTGTTACGTCACCTCCACTTGGGCCCATTGGCCTTGTACGACCTAGGGTTAGTTTTAGGCTGCCTTGGGACGTCCACCCACCTCCTTGGCCGCCACCCCTTGCTCCTATATAAGTAGATCCATCTAGTAGCTTTTCTCTTGGGATTTGTTTAGTTAAAAGTTAGCCATTGCAACTTCGTGTACTTCATTTGTGTCCAACGACCAGACCAAGACCGCTTACGGATCCCCACCATTATCAATACTTCATATATATTCGCAATATTCAGATGGCTTTATCATATTCTTGCTTGTTCTTCGACTGCTTGCAGGAATAGACCTTCGTGGTCAGGTTGATCGTGCTCCAGCGTGGTCAATAACCTCTCGGAGTTGGTTTAGCGATTGCTAAGGCGCAACGTCGTGCATGTTTGTAGTCGGATCGTCAAAGTCGTCTCCACCAAATCGATAGTTATCATCTCATCGAAAGATCGGGACACCCTCGCCTCTATCAAAGATCCAGGAGGAGGTTGACCAGAGGGTGGCAAGGGCTCGCGCATCTCCGCCGACGAGCACTACCTGAAGTTGGAGCTCCTGGAAGCCGAGGTCGAGGGCAGGACCGCCAGCCTCAGGACAAAGCTGGACGAGGCGGAGCAGCACGAGAAGACCGCCAAGGAGGCTCAAGCCGACCTGGTCTCCGCCCAAGCCGAACTATCTTCACTTCAGCAGCATCTCTCGCGAAGAAAAACACAGACGAAGTGATGCGGAGCATCCTATGGACATCACCATGTCAAGATTCCATTTAGCAAGTGACACGTGCCACATCTACTTCATACATACAAAGGTGAATCATCTCCTTTACACGTGTCCACTTGTACATCTCGAGGATGGTATACTACTTGACCCCTCTCTCGTGTGCCTACATAGGTGTGAGCGGAGCTACACATTCATCGAGAAGGAGTCCAAGAAGAAGAGAACATCTACACCATCCACAAGGGAAGCCTGGAAGCGGAGAAGGAAGCGCCTAGAAGAAGGCTGCAGCTCCCAGGCGACCCCGTGCGCACGGGCCCCTCCGACCCCGTGCCCACGGGCCTCCCAGGCTGGCGGTCCTGAAGACCCAGTGCGCAAGGGCGTGTACCGTGCCCACGGGCCTCACGGACCCCGTGCGCACGGGCTCATGCGCCAGGTCTCTGGATACCCCGTGCGCACGGGCTCCACTTACCCCGTGCGCACGGGGCCCCCTGTGTGATGCTGCGGGCTTTGCCCTTGTTTTACCATTTCGCCCCCACTTATCCCCCTCTTTGCCTAGGACTATATATACTCCTTCATCTCCTCCATTTAGACTTAGCTAAGGATTAGATCTAAACACTAGAGCTTAGCTCATGTATCTCCCCTTGTGGGATTTCTCTTGAGAGAGAGACACTCCATTGGAGTTCAAGGCCTCCATTGGAGAAGATCCCTAGGGATTCAAGCCCCCCTTCGTGGGAAGATCCTTCTAGGATTCAAGCCCTCATCTCCTTCATAGGATTTGGGATGAACTTTACCATGTATCTTATTTCCCTTTGTTGTTCATGTACCTTGTGGATCTTATGTGTTTGATTGTCTAGTGGATGTGTGATTGGACTTGTTCTTGAGTGTTCCTCTTGTTTTCCCTCTTGTGTTCATCTTGTTCTTGGGGATTCCCCCTCCAATTCGTGAAAAGATCTCCACATAGGGTTCCACCCTACATCATCTTGGTATCATGAGCCATGGTTGATCACGAAATTGGAGCCCCCCTCTTTGTTTTCTAGCCTTGTTTTGTTGATTTCGTCCTAAATTCGAAAATTCCCCACCAAAAATAGCCCCAATTTTTTTTTTGTGATTTGTTGGTATGGTGATGTTTTGTTGGATTTGATCCATGTATTTGCTTGGTTTCAAGTGGATCTAGCCTTCCCCCATCTTTTCCCCACCATCCATCCCCAAAATCTCCCCAATTTTGCCCAAGAAATCTTCAATTTCCGCCCCGAAATCACGAATTTTCCGCCCACCCCGTGCCCACGGACCCCGGACCCCGTGCGCACGGGCCCCCGAAAAGTCTCTGGACACCCCGTGCCCACGGGCTTGTACCATGCGCACGGGACCCCGTGCCCACGGGCTCCTACCCCCGTGCGCACGGCCCCCCCAGGCCAGCCGCGAGCAGTTCACCGTTTTGTCCATAACTTCCACATCCGGAGTCCGATTTTCGCGTTCTTTAGCTCGTTGAGTAGCTATTGACATCCCCCATCCACCTAGATAGATTCCAACACCATTTGACTCCATAAAAATTTTGACATTTTGGCATCTTTGCCTAGGCCTTCCACCATATCATCCGCAAAACCGCCATAGCCTTCCGCAACCTAACCCATTTTGCTCCATTTAGCATTTGTGGTTGTTTGAGTGGTGACTTGAGTCTCCTAAGGTGTTTAGGCTACTTAGGGACGGTTGCTTCTTCATCATCCACCACCACCATTTCCACATAGGCTTACCCACCATACACTTCCACCATCCCAACTTAACCCAATTTTGTTTGAGTTGTGAGTTGTGTCTCCTAAGGTGTTTCGGCTACTTAGGGACAGCGACCTCCAACTCCAACACCGTGTATAGTCCACCACCATAACCTCCACTTCCGCATTGCCTAGTGCAACACCACCGCTTTCCGCTACCACCATTTGACATTTGTCATTTGAGATTTTGAGTTCGCGGTTTTTCCGTTTCCTAAGGTGTTTCGGCTACTTAGGGACGAGTCTACATCATCTTGGTATCTACATCAAGAACACCGCCACTCATCATCGCAAAGGACGGTAACCTCGACGACACCATTGTATATTCCCCTTGCAATTGCATTGGTAACCCCTAGCCCATTTTGCGTTACTTGCCTATCGAGACTAGCCATTTGAGTATTGCTGGCAACGTTACTTGTGCACATTAGTGATCTACACCATACATTACATACATACCATATCATCTTGGTGTCATATCATCTCTTGTGTCACAAAGATTGTTCCTGTATATACACAATTTCTATCTTGGCTTGTGCATTGTGCAAATTGGCCATACAAAGAAGAAGAAGAAGAAGAATAAGCTTTTAAGAAAATGAAAAGAGAGCAAAGAGCTTGTAAGCAAGTGCCATAGCATCATACCACATTGCATATACGATTGTCATATCCGATCATCTTGGATCAAACACCGGGAACCATACATACATAGCATACTTGGGATAGAAGTTCATACATTAGGCATCTTATAGGTTGTGCACAAGTGTCGTATCCGCCTATTGAGCAATCGTGCTAGCGTCTCTCTTGAGTTGTGCAACACGAGCGTTTTGGTGGATTCCACATTTTGAGCTCACTCCTTGGTTGCACGACCCCATTTATCTATCCGCGTGTGTGTTTCCGTGTGCCACATTTGCTATTGGTCTACTTGTCTCACTTGCGAATTTGTGAATCTTTTCCAACATTATTGACTCTTGCTAACATTTTGCATCAAATTTTTGTGCCACTATTCTCACCAAGCTACTCCATAAGCATTACTTGATAGGTGTGAGTGAACAAGTCCGGTACCAATTCCACTATTCTTTCACCTCACTTTGAGTGAAACGAGATACATCCTCAACTTTGGGAAAAGGTAACTTGGTATTGTTTATCTCATTTCCTACTCACCTCTACTTGAGTCTTGTGATGGATAGGCAAGGCATTTCACCTTCGGTCTACAACAACAATGATGAGTTCGATGCCACGAACAACAACTCCGACTCCAAGATGCAAGCTCAAATGGAGGAGATCAAAGCCCTCATCACTTCCTACAAGCGATCTTCCTGATCTTCGAGAAGACGCTCAAGTGCAAAGACTCCCAAGCTACCATCTCCGGCAAGTACACACAAGCATCGACATCGACAAAACCATGTAGAGCACACTTCTGGACGAGAGTTGGCTTCTCTGCCACCCCCGTGCCCACGGGCCTTCGACCCCCGTGCACACGGGACCCCGTGCACACGGCCTCCAGCACCCCCGTGCGCACGGGCTATACAGAGCCGCGACATCGACCACAAGGCTTCCGCTTCTTCAACACCGATGGCATCTTCGCCAAGTGACTACAAGGCATCTTCGCCTACTCCACGAGCTCAAGTCCACTACTCCCTCGAGCTACTACGACCTCGACACCGACCACAAGATTCCTTTCTATGGGACTCAAGAACCCGAGTGATGTAGGGCGGATACCTATGTGGACGATCTTTCACGTTTGGAGAGAATCCCTACGAGGAACACGAAGAACAAGTGGAAGAACACGAGGGAGATCACGGGGAAAAACACAAGAGAATCACTCAAACCAACAAGATCAATCACACATGTGCTAGATCGATGAACACAAAGGGAGGTACATGATCCAAAGTCAACAAAGGACGATACAAACGGTAGCCGTTCTTCTCCGTGAGGAGGTCTTGATGATGGTCTTCTCCGCAAAGGAGGTCTCGAATCCAAGGTGGATCATCTTCGAAGAGGGGCCGCGGTCTCTCTCGTGGAGTAGATCTGATATGGATGAGCGAAGATCTATCTAGCAATGAGCTAAATCAACGCTAACCCTAACTAGGAGGAGGTGGAGGAGTATATACAATCATGGGCCACGAAGGGGTAAGTGGGGGATACATGGACTCGGTCCAATACACTGTGCGCAGACAGGCGTCGGACGTCCGGAGGGTTCCGGTCGTCCGGAGGCTCGGGAAGGTCCGGACGTCCGGTGCTCTTCGGACTTCCGTAGATTCGGCTCGGGTGCGCTTTGGTCGGACGTCCGGAGGGTTCCGGTCGTCCGGAGGCTTGGGAAGGTCCGGACGGCTGGTGCTCTTCGGACATCCGTAGATTCGGCTCGGGTGCGCTTCGGTCGGAGGTCTGGAGGGGGCCAGTCGTCCGGTGCCTGGAGTTCGTCAGGCGTCCGGTCCTAGTCGGACGTCCGGCCGCTGTAGCTTCGGGCAGCTTCTTCTCTTGGTCCTTGTATTTGGTGTCCTCGTCATCTTGTCCAATGCTCGTAGCTGTTCCATTGCCTTCCTCTTGGTTCCTGGACATGCATAGCACACACGTTTGAGGTAGTAACCATGTCTCACATGTGGGAAGTGACGGTTCGGAAAGGAGCGAGTTCACCTTGTATCCAATGGCGTTTGTTCGAGGTCTCGTCATATGTCCACTTGGGGTTTGGAGAGTAGTCGAAGTGTACATGGGGATGAACGTGGGATGCTCCGCATCATCTCCCCCCCCCCCTTGGGAAAGATCCGACCTCGGACCGTGATCCTCATCACCATGGAAACGGTTGTCGTAGACGGACTTGTAGTTGGACGAAGTTGAAGACATGTCGCAATCCAAGTAGTCCACGGTGTTGCCGGAGTGATAGACATGCAAAAAGAGCAAACACAAGCAACACTCAGGAATACAATGGTTAGCGCACACAAAGTGTCCATCATGTAAGAATGAGTCCGTGAGGCAAGATTGTTCATGACAAAGCACATGAAGCTTATCGAGATGATCTAGAAGGAGATGCAAAGCATTCATGGGAACAAAAGCATGGTGCACAAAGTGACAAATTATACCATAGTGCAAAATGATGTCATAGAGAGACGGTTCATAAATAGCATGAATATGGTAATGGATGCTCAATATGATTGTGTTATCATGCAGTTGATGATAGGCAATATGATCATGATGTATGAATATGCCATCGAGGTAGATCACAACAAATTTGCTAAGGAAGTACACAAGCTCATATATCATGGATGACATGGAAATAGATGCAACAAGACAAGCATAATGTGAGTCAATCCATGCATGGGGTGTAAACTTGTGGTGAGTATGATATGTCCATCGAGCATGACATGTATGAGCACAATCAACAAATATGGAGGTGTTGGTGTACCAAAGCTCGATGTGAAGGCATAAGTGGAGTTCCAAAGATGCATCCAATAAGTGCGAGCGCTCCTCAATGTGAAGGTCCATGTAGCCAATCTCCAATGTCGCTCCTCCGTTCACGAGATGTATCATGTAGACAACAAGAAGTAAACAACAATGAAAGAGTGACCCATCCAATATGTGTATTTGAGGATGGCTCAAAGGGAAGGAGGTCACCTTTAGGAGGTTCTCAAGGATGATGGAGTTGTGCATCTTGTATGCCTTCACATAACCAAGTTGTCTCGTGATGTTACCGCCTTGTGAATCCTTCGAAATGAAAGAACATGACAAACACTCGGAAAAACAAATGAGGTTAGTGCAAATGCAAGACCTATCATTCGAGGGGCGAGATACCCAACAAGTGTTTTCATCATTCTTATCATAAGAAAGAACAAGGTGTGGTATTGTATGAAAGCATATGATGCAACTACAACCAAATACAATAGGCTTAAGTAAGCAAGCATGCATCCCAAGTAATATGTCCAAGGCTCCACGATCAATAAGCATAGTATGGTTGCACTCAATACAAGGTGATATGAGAGATGCAACTAATGGAGACAAGAGACAATGATCAAGACAAATCAAGTGAGAGGCATGAACATATATGTCATCAACCCAAGAAAGCAAGTGATAATGGAACATGGGTGATGCAACACAGCAAGCAATCATAGCGATCAAGTCAAGCAAGCTAGTAGTGCGAAGATGCAACGTACTAGAAGGAATCATGGCAAGCATGTCATTGGTGCAAATAGTGGGCATGAATAATTCACATGTCATAGCACAAGCATAAAGGCAAGATATCAGCAAAATAGCATCAATAGCATGGGGCACATGATAAACATGGCAATAGCAACAAGGATCTCCACCAAGCATGCAAATACACATAGGAGTAGCATAATGGTGAATCATGGATAGATGCAAGCAAGGGTCACAATTGCATGGCAAAGGCATAGAAGCAAGTATAACATGCAAAGTGAACACGGTAAAATGAGCATGAAGCGACAAGTGATATATAGCCCATAGCCGTGTGAGAGACAAGTAAAAGAGATGCGCGTAGTCCTTGCGCGAGGGGAATGGTGGTAAGGATAGTCCACGGGATCCCAAGTCATCATTGCTCTCAAGAGCTCGTTTCGTCAAATCATGGGATTGAGATGTTGACGAGTATATGTGCGTACCTACACAAAACAAAGGAAAAATTGTGTGTGCGTGGTAGATGATAGAGGCAAAGGTGTCCCGATGTTTCGATGAGATGGTGGCTATCGTTTCTGTGGGAGTCGACCTTGACGATCCGACTACGAACGTGCGAGACGTCGCGCCTTAGCAATCGCTAAACCAACTTCCGAGGGTTATTGACCACGCCGGAGCACGATCAACCTGACCACGAGGGCCTGTTTCCTGCGAGCAAACGAAGAACAAGCAAGAAACTGAGATTGCAATCTGGATATTGCGAATATAAGATGAAAGCTTTATTGATCAAGGTGGGGTTCTGTGACGCCTTTGTCTGGTCGTTGAACACAAACGAAGTACGCGAAGTTGCAGCTATGGCGAACTTTTAATCTAAACAAAACCCAAGGTCTAAACGGTGCCCTAAGGGC
>CAJFDF010000987.1:32450-43068 GCA_904067115.1 Aegilops sharonensis
TGTGCTTCAAAGTAGCACCATGATCTTCATGATAGAGAGTCTCCTATGTTGTCACTTTCATATACTAGTGGGAATATTTCATTATAGAACTTGGCTTGTATATTCCAATGATGGGCTTCCTCAAATGCCCTAGGTCTTCGTGAGCGAGCAAGTTGGATGCACACCCACTTAGTTTCTTTTTGAGCTTTCATACACTTATAGCTCTAGTGCATCCTTTGCATGGCAATCCCTACTCACTCACATTGATATCTATTGATGGGCATCTCCATAGCCCGTTGATACGCCTAGTTGATGTGAGACAGTCTTCTCCTTTTTGTCTTCTCCACAACCACCATTCTATTCCACCAATAGTTCTATGTCCATGGCTCACGCTCATGTATTGCATGAAGATTGAAAAGGTTTGAGAACATCAAAAGTATGAAACAATTGCTTGGCTTGTCATTGGGGTTGTGCATGATTTAAATATTTTGAGTGATGAAGATAGAGCATAGCCAGACTATATGATTTTGTAAGCGTAGCTTGCTTTGGCCATGTTATTTTGAGAAGACATTATTGCTTTGTTAGTATTCTTGAAGTATTATTATTTTTATGTCAATATTAAACTTTTGTTTTGAATCTTATGGATCTGAATATTCTTGCCACAATAAAGAAAATTACATGGATAAATATGTTAGATAGCATTCCACATCAAAAATTCTGTTTTTATCATTTACCTACTCGAGGACGAGCAGGAATTAAGCTTGGGGATGCTTGATACGTCTCAACCGTATCTATAATTTTTTATTGTTCCATGCTACTATATTATCCATCTTGGATGTTTTATATGCATTTATATGCTATTTTATATGATTTTTGGGGCTAACCTATTAACCTAGAGCCCCGTGCCAGTTTCTGTTTTTTTTCTTGTTTTTGAGTTTTACAGAAAAGGAATACCAAACGGAGTCCAAATCAGTTGCCAATTTTTGATGATTTTTTATGGACCAAAAGAAGCCCCCGGAGTAAAAGAGTTGGGCTAGAAGAGTCCCGAGCCATCCACGAGGGTGGAGGGCGCGCCCCCCTATCTCGTGGATGACTCGGAGACCCCCCCCTGACATGATACCGACGCCAAAAATTTCTATAAATACATAAACCGCCAGAAAGAAACCTAGATCGGGAGTTCTGCTGCCGCTAGCCTCTGTAGCCACCAAAAACCAATCGGGACCCTATTCCGGCACCCTGCCGGAGGGGGAATCATCACCGGTGGCCATCTTCATCATCCCGGTGCTCTCCATGACGAGGAGGGAGTAGTTCACCCTTGGGGCTGAGGGTATGTACCAGTAGCTATGTGTTGAATCTCTCTCTCTCGTGTTCTTGATATGGCACGATCCTGATGTATCGCGAGCTTTGCTATTATAGTTGGATCTGATGATGTTTCTCCCCCTCTACTCTCTTGTAATGGATTGAATTTTCCCTTTGAAGTTATCTTATCGGATTGAGTCTTTAAGGATTTGAGAACACTTGATGTATGTCTTGCGTGGGATACCTATGGCGACAATGGGGTATTCTATTGATTCACTTGATGTATGTTTTGGTGATCAACTTGCGGGTTCCGTGACCTTGGGAATCTATGCATAGGGGTTGGCACACGTTTTCGTCTTGACTCTCCGGTAGAAACTTTGGGGCACTCTTTGAAGTTCTTTGTGTTGGTTCAATAGATGAATCTAAGATTGTGTGATGCATATCGTATAATCATACCCATGGATACTTGAGGTGATATTCGAGTATCTAGGTGATATTAAGGTTTTGGTAGATTTGTGTCTTAAGACGTTATTTTACTACGAACTCTAGGGCTGTTTGTGACACTTATAGGAATAGCCCAATGGAATGATCGGAAAGAGTAACTTTGAGGTAGTTTCGTACCCTACAATAATTTCTTCATTTGTTCTCCGCTATTAGTGACTTTGGAGTGACTCTTTGTTGCATGTTGAGGGATTGTTATATGATCTAATTATGTTATTATTGTTGAGAGAACTTGCACTAGTGATAGTATGAACCCTAGGCCTTGTTTGGAAGCATTGCAATACCGTTTTCACTCACTTTTATTACTTGTTACCTTGCTGTTTTTACAATTTCATATTACAAAAACCTATATATACCATCCATATTGCACCTGTATCACCATCTCTTCGCCGAACTAGTGCACCTATACAATTTACCATTGTATTGGGTGTGTTGGGGACACAAGAGACTCTTTGTTGTTTGGTTGCAGGGTTGTTTGAGAGAGACCATCTTCATCCTACGCCTCCCACGGATTGATAAACCTTAGATCATCCACTTGAGGGAAATTTGCCACTGTCCTACAAACCTCTACACTTGGAGGCCCAACAACGTCTACAAGGAGAAGGTTATGTAGTAGACATCATTCCCTCAGTTTGAGAACCAAGGTATCAATCCAGTAGGAGACAATGCACAAGTCACTGAATACCTGCACAAACAATCAAACAACTTGCACCCAACACAATAAAGGGGTTGTCAATCCCTTCACGGTTACTTGCAAAAGTGAGATATGATAAAGATAGATAAATGGTAAAGTAAATATTTTTTGTATTTTTGGGTTATCGATAGGAAAGTAAAAGATTGCAAAATACTAGATCAGAAACTTATATATTAGAAAATAGACTCGGGGGCCATAAGTTTCACTAGAGGCTTCTCTCAAGATAGAAAATAATATGGTATTGATTTTTTGTGAAGTAGAAAACAAGCAAAAAGTTTCACTGCGTTTGGACTCCATTTGGTATTGATTTTTTGTGAAGTAGAAAACAAGCAAAAAATAGCAACTGGCACTGGGCACTATGTCAATAGGTTAGTCCCCAAACTGATATGAAGTTGCTATAAAATGATTGTAAAACATCCAAGAATGATAATATAACAGCATGGAACAATCAAAAATTATAGATACGTTGGAGACGTATCAAAGATCGACAAGGGAAACACATTCAAGAATGGTTAATAAAATAAGTCTGTTGCATATTACGGTCAAAATAGTACTACCAATATACGACTCTCATATGATGCCATTTCAACAATTGTACTACAAAATCCTGAAATATTACAAGGTCCAAATTCCAGAGTTATATGGCTCAAATTCGAAGATTACAAGGTTCAAATTGATACTACAAATGAAATTCAGCTCATTCAGCTACAAACGCCCGTGCTGATCAGCTGAACATGGATATAAGAGAGGTTCAAACTAATATTACCACTTGTAAGGCTACTTTCGAAACCTCATCATTTTTGCAAAGGGATCAACCACTGCGA
This sequence comes from Aegilops sharonensis, assembly GCA_904067115.1. Classification (NCBI taxonomy): domain Eukaryota; kingdom Viridiplantae; phylum Streptophyta; class Magnoliopsida; order Poales; family Poaceae; genus Aegilops; species Aegilops sharonensis. The sequence continues at coordinate 35,748 of CAJFDF010000987.1, forward strand.
AGTCATGTATGGGGTTGACACAATGACTTCGGACTACTCTGTCAGCTAAAGTTCCAAAATGAAATTCAGCTTTTTCGGAGCCTTTTCCATTCTGCCGCAGCCGCCGGCGCTGATCAACAAACCATTCATTTTTGCAAAATAAATGTAGGGAAAACCTCATTACCTTCAGCACCCTTGCTCTGACAACAAACAACCTAGCGAATATAATCTTCGGAAGGTCCCTCGGTAGGAGCTCAAAGTAATTTCTGAGAGATGCAGATCTAGGAATTCTATGTGATTGTTATATTTTTCACATTATCCACCACCGAGCCTAATCTTATCTGCAAAAGAAGAGAACATATTAGTGCCTACATGAAGTTTTGAACACTTCTATAGGCCTATTTGGTTTGCAGGATTTGTAAAATGCACTAGTGTGCCATCTTTGATCCGACATGATTAACATGGACATTTGATTACAAACTAGAAAGATGTGGCCTTCTTCACAAGAGGACGGAGTGGATAAAAAACTTCCCTAAGAAAACTAGAACAGATGAATCCAAAACGAGAAATGCTTATGGATTGTAACCATATGAATCAAGCAACCAATATGGGGGAAACATATATGTACGGAAATCCTCCAAAATTCCTCCCAAAATCATAGTACATTGTCATTGTAAACTTGGGAAAAGGTGCCAAAAATTGAACTCCCTTATGTTTAACATTTAACAGGAAAGGAACATCACCTTGATATATAGCTTCTCCAAGCACGGAAAGCATCTCAGGAAACTAACAACTTGATCCAGGTTGGGGCCGATAGATTCTAGTGCCAGACCTTCACTGCACGCAGATTCAGGGTCAAGCTTGTTGAAATCATTTGCTGGATGATAGATGAACATACATCTTCAAAATTAGAAATGATGTTAATTTCTAGAAGGAGAGGCAGAAGATGATTGTTGTACCTGAACGGGTGTGCATCCAATAACAAGTTCGGAGTATTTGACAGACGAGTAGCCCACCATTATCAATTTCGGCGTAGAAATGACATTGATTCTTGTTGGACCTTGTTGATCAACTACAAGTAATCTCTCAAGTGAAGGTGTGTCCTCAATGACCATATTGTGGTACACCTTTTGTGATCCCTTGTTGCAGCACCAGCAACATGCATAAATAGTCCAGAGAGTCAAGGAGATGATGTGGAAGCTACCGCACCCATTGATTGCATGAGGACGAAGGTACTCGGGTGCAGTACAGCCGCGGAGCAGGCGCTCCATGTCATCTTTTGGGATCACTAGTACAGCGAGGTGCTATACAAACGGTTTTAACCCCTTTCCGCGACGGCATTTGGAACCGTCTCCTAGTGAGTGAAGGTGTCGGTGGAAACGACATCTATGGGATCAGGGGGATCCCTTCTGCGGTTGGCGGGCACGGGGTTGTGCAAAGAGCGGGTCTAGGAGCCAGCACAAGGAGATTTTACCCAGGTTCGGTCCGCGTAGATGCGTAATACCCTAGTCCTACTTTGGTGTATATTTGAGTGTTCTTGAGTTCTTGAACTAGCTACGATGCGTGCGTCGTCCAAAAGATCCGAATCCTTCCTCAGTACGCCTCGGGCCTCCTTTAATAGTCGAAAGTGGTCGCCACAGTGGCACATAGGAGGTGGAAAGGTATGTACAGAGTACAAGCTTATCGCCTGTCATTACAGGACAAAGCGCATTAAATGCGCTACTTGGGTGTCCACTTGCTTTATCGTGGGCGGTAACGAGGCTCGTCCCATCCGTCGCCGCTCTGCCTTGCTCCGACACGCGTCCAGGCCAACGAGGATGCAACGCCATGTAGGCTAGCAGGCTGCTGAGCTGGCGTGGTGGTAGGGTCTTCACGAAGACCTGCATGCCACCACGCAGGTGCTTGACTAGTTGGATTAGGAGCCACGTACTGCCATGTGGGTACTTGCTTTAGTCGGTGGGTCGGTCGCTGAGCTAGGGCGGCGATGGGGCAGCAAGGCCTTGCCGCGATCTCACGTATATTCCCGGCAAGGGTCTTGCCGGGGCCTTGTGAGCGCCCTCGGCAAGAGTCTTGCCGGGGCCTTGCGGGTGTCTTCGGCAAGGTGCCTCGCCGGGGCCTCGTGGGCATCCTCGGCAAGGAGCCTTGCGGTTGTCTTGTCTTTTGGTCCTTATCTAGGATTCGTAGGCTCTCTGTCTTCACAAAGATCTGCATGCTACCATGCAGGCACTTCCCGAGCCTTGGTTCCAATGCTGAAGATGGTGTCGAAACTCTCAGGCTCGAGGGTGCCTGCGATGTTGGCGTTGGGCGAGCTGCCCCGGCAAGGTTCTTTCCGGGGCCGTGTAGGCCGCCCCGGCAAGGGTCTCGTTGGGGGAAAGCCCATCTAGTTGTTGTCTTCTGCGCCCTTGGTTGGAGCGCTGCTCTGGTAGCCTTGCACTTCTGCTTTCCTCCTCTGCCCTGCTAAGTGTGGTCGCAGGCGTGGCTCTGACTGCCCGTGCACAAGTAAAGGGGTACAAAGGAGAGCCCTACTTTCGTACACCGACAGGAGCCCACCGTGACGCGTTGCTGGGCTAGGCCTAGAATGGTGCGCGGGCACGCGGGGCTGAGTTTTTACCGCAGTAACTCCCTTGCCGGTTGCGCTTCCCCACGACATGCGTTGAATGCACGACATGGGGGTCGTGCGTGACATGGGGGTCATGCGTGGGGCAGGATGGCATGAAGAAACAGGTCCTGGAGCTGGTGAAGGATAAGGACACGCTCAACGGCGCTTTGGTGGAGGCGGAGGCCATAGTCATCGGTGAGGGAGTCCTGGATTAGGGGGTATCCGGACACCCGGACTGTGTACAACGTCCGGACTATTGAAGCGTGAAGATACAAGACTCAAGACTTCGGCCCGTGTCCGGATGGGACTTTCCTTGGCGTGGAAGGCAAGCTTGGCGATCCGGATATTATATTTCCTTCCTTGTAACCGACTCCATGTAAACCCTAGCCTTCTCCAATGTCTATATAAACCAGAGAGGCTGGTCCTTAGAAGGCCGATCACAATTACAATCATGCCATCATAGGCTAGCTCTTAGGGTTTAGCCTCTACGATCTCGTGGTAGATCTACTCTTGTACTACCCATATCATCAATATTAATCAAGCAGGAAGTAGGGTTTTACCTCCATCGAGAGGGCCCAAACCTGGGTAAACATCTGTGTCCCTTGCTTCCTGTTACCATCAGCCTTGACGCACAGATCGGGACCCCCTACTCGAGATCCGCCGGTTTTGACACCGACATTTGTGCTTTCATTGAGAGTTCCTCTGTGTCGTCGCTGTCAGGCTCGATGGCTCCTCCAATCATCATCAACGACGCTGTCCAGGGCGAGACTTTCCTCCCCGGACAGATCTTGGTGTTCGGCGGCTTCGCACTGCGGGCCAATTCGCTTGGCCATCTGGAGCAGATCGACAGCTACGCCCCTGGCCACCAGGTCAGGTTCGGAAACCTGAACTACACGGTGGACATCCGTGGAGACTTGATCTTCGATGGATTTGGGCCTATGCCAGGAGCACCGGACAGTCACGACGTGCATGGCTTAGACCTGCCGTCGAACGAAGCTCGGGGCGTCATCCCGGTACTATCCCGGACCTAGATCCAGAGCAGGTTGTGTTGCCTAAGGACGGAGGGATGGACCCCGCCCCCAGGTCGCACACTCATCGGCGGTGGAGCCGAACACGGGCCTTACCTTTGCGGTGGCCTGTGACTCTGAACCTCCGGATTCGTATCCGGACATTGGTTTCAGTCCGCACGCTCCCGAGCCCGTCGGGCCAGGATGGGCTCCGGTAATGGAGTTCACCGCTGCGGATATCTTCCAGCACTCGCCCTTTGGCGACATGCTAGACTCATTAAAGTCTCTCTCTCTGTCAAGAGGCTCTTCGCCGAACTATGTCCGGCTTGAGTGGGAGGCAGACAGAATTTGTTGCCCACCCACCACCCACTTCATTGCCACGGTCGATGACTTAACCGAGGTACTGAACTTCGACTCCGAAGACATCAACGGTATCGACGACGATGCAGGAGAAGAACATGAACCACCGCTCACTGGGCGGTGGACATCCACCACTTCTTATGATATATATACGGTGGACACTCCGAAGGAAACAAATGGCGATTAGGCAACGGAGGATAAAACCTCAGGGAAAAAAGCAAAGAATGGGCGTCGCCGGTGCTACTCCAAGCCCCGCCACACCAATACCGGCCCAGAAGTCGAAAACAATCCGGATGGCGCCGAAGATGAATATAACCCCAGTCGGCTTGCCTTTCAGAAGGCTGAACTAGCCACTGTGGGATACTTGGAGAGGGATAACTATACGTCCCCCCTCCAAGGACGAGGCAAGCCTCGGCAATGACGAATTTGGCGTGCCTATGATTGATACTAGAAATGAAATTCATACTAGAAATGAAATTCGAAGATTACAAGGTTCAAATTCCAGAGTTATATCGCTCAAATTCATTCTCTATTGGTATGCTTTGCCGTCCTTCAATCACTCAGACCAACACCATGTGATACAATCACACGGCCTAGCCCCGCCCTCAGGGCGGAAACCATACAGCTGCCGGAGTAGCGAGTCGCGCATGCCTATCAATATTTTGATATGACAGCCTACTATTCGGGCACCAATTGAGGAGTCCGCTCTACCCAACGGTATAACGGCTGGTTTTACCAGGGACCGATCAGGAACCCTCGGACCAACCACAAGAGGAAACTCGGCTACCCCCGAGTATTTGCCTTACAAACTTACTTTAACGCAGAACATGATTGGTGACGTGGAATCGGCTCGGACACACAAGGAGTCCTCCCCCCTAGATGAAGGCAGCTCGGATTCACTCTTTATCCACTGACAACTCCCTCCAGTCCGGCCATCACAAGTTCCGCCGAAAAACACCTCTTTTCATAATCATACATCGTACTCGTATGCCTAGACATATCATTCTATTACAATGCGTAGACCTAAATAACACTTACCGGCCGTCGCTTTTCATCGACACCTCGTGTTACGCCCGATTAGGCCAGGGGCTTCATAATACGGCAATAAAGTCCGACCACCTTCTCGGTCGTCCGGCACCCCGAACTTATAGCACTATATGCATCAGCTCCGAATCATGTCTTGGGTCATTGGTTGGGTTTGCCCGGCTCCCTTGTTTTGGTACCTTACGTTCCGTTATATCGGCTAAGGTAGCGCAGGGAGAACTACTGCGATTGTGTCCCGGACCTGCCGGACGAGCACCTTAGTAGAGAAAGCCGAAAACCGACTGTCATGATATAGCGAGAGCTGGTCAGCTGTTCGAGAGGTTGTAAAATCATTATAGATTTATTCCGCACAACGCCATTATAAATGCAGAGTGTGATGGATCGGTCTTCCGATCAGGCGCCAATAGAGCCCCTAGTTCGGCCTTCCGAACACTAGGGGTTGCGCTGACCATACTCGAATTCCTATGGCTAAGTGAGAGTAATAAAGCCTTATAGTCCGATTGCCTGGTTCGTGGAGAGAAACGCCTCCGCAAAAGGACCCAACTATGGGATAAAGAGCGTTCAGATATATCCGGAACACCCCTGTATTCTTTCTACGTGGGGGCAGAAGCCGACGACTGGCCAACTCTCAGGATTCACATACAATAGACAGCCGCACAGGAAGAACATTTGTTCAAACAAAACAAGCAATATATAATAAAAATGCCACTATCCCATATTACAAAAAGCGGCATGAATGCCCTCAGGGAAATATAATGTCTTTGGTACATTTATCTGCCGCAAGGCGGGCTCCCTTCAGTACACCTTCATAGTACAGTTCGGGCTTGCGATGCTCCTTACCCTCTGGCGTCCCCTCAGTCATCAGCTTCTCCGCGTCAAGTTTCCCCCAATGCAGTTTTGCACGGGCGAATGCCATACGTGCACCCTCTATGCAGACCGATCGCTTAATAGCATCAAGCCGAGGACAAGCGCCACAAGCCGCTTCACGAGCCCGAAGTAACTGCTCGGAATTGGCTTCGCCGGCCACAGCCGGACAATCAAGTCCTTCATGGCTAGTTCGGCCGCCTGGTGCAGTTCGACCAACTGCTTCAGCTGATCGATAAAAGGCACCGGATAGTTCGGTGCCAAATACTGCGACCAGAAATCCCTCTCGCGGACTTCTTTTCCTCGGATTGGTAGAATTGGGCGGCGTCTGATATGTTGTGAGTAAGATCCGCAAACGCCCCTGGAAAAACAAGAGTTCAGCTTGCCGCTTAGAATTCTTCCCATTATCATGAACAAATGGCTAAGAATACAGAAGGCCTTACCAGCCGCAACTTTCCGGGCATCTTGAATGTCCCGTACAGCACCTCAGGCTTCTTCCCGAGCATCTTCCGTGGCTTGGAGCGCTTGGGCAAGTTTGGATTCTTTCCCTATTAGACTCTGCTCCAAGCCCTCGCTTTTCTGCACAGCCTCATGGAGCTCTCGCTCAGCCACGACAACCCTGGCCTCGTGTTTTTCACGAAGTGCCTGTTCGGCGGCAGCCTTCTCATTGGCATCATCCACAGCCTTTTTCAGTGCCTCATATTCGGCACTCGCTCCTAGGGCACAAGTACTTTTCAATAAGCACAATTATTTATTTGTTCCTAATGCAAAACAATGTTTTATCATACCTTGTTTCTCTTCTAATTGCTTCCTCACGCGGCCAAGTTCTTTCTCGGCCCGTTCCAGGCTCCGCTTTAGTTCGGACACCTTCGCATTATGAGCGGCCGTCTTCTCCGCAGACGCCTGTGTTCAAACAAAGAGGTACACGTCGTTAACGTAAGTTCCCACGACAAATAAGGATTTGATCCCCTGTCCGGCTCCCTCTGATAGAGGCAAAGGTGTCCCGTCTTTCGATGAGATGTTGGTTTTCGCTTTGGAGGAAGTCGACTTTGACGATCCGACTACGAACGTGCGGGGACGTCGCGCCTTAGCAATCGCTAAACCAACTCCGAGAGGTTATTGACCACACCGGAGCACGATCAACCTGACCACGAGGGTCTGTTTCCTGCGAGCAAACGAAGAACAAGCAAGAAACTGAGATTGCAATCTGGATATTGCGAATATAAGATGAAAGCTTTATTGATCAAGGTGGGGTTCTGTGACGCCTTTGTCTGGTCGTTGAACACAAACGAAGTACGCGAAGTTGCAGCTATGGCGAACTTTTAATCTAAACAAAACCCAAGGTCTAAACGGTGCCCTAAGGGTTGTATATATGGAGGAAGAGGGGGGAATTTCGTGGCCCTTGGTGGAGGGGTCCGAAATCAACCCTATCTCTTGTTTCCCCACACATACGGACTCTAAAAATAGC
>CAJFDF010000988.1:0-14839 GCA_904067115.1 Aegilops sharonensis
GAGGATTTTCTTCTCCACATTCATATGGCCCGCGGCGATGATCTTCACGCCATCAAATACCTCCTCCTCAAACTCAAGGGACCAGCTAGATACTGGTTAAACTGTCTGCCCGAAAACTCCATTGGCAGCTGGGAGGAATTGGAGGGCGCCTTCCTCAACAACTTCCAAGGCACATATGTCCGACCTCCGGATGCCGATGACCTAATTCATATAATCCAACAGCCTGGAGAGTCAGCCAGGAAATTCTGGACTCGGTTCCTAACTAAAAAGAACCAGATCGTCGACTGTCCGGACGCCGAAGCCCTAGCGTCCTTTAAGCACAGCATCCACGACGAATGGCTGGCCAGACACCTAGGCCAAGAAAAACCGAAGTCCATGTCAGCCCTTACGACACTCATGACCCGCTTCTGTGCGGGCGAAAATAGCTGGCTAGCCCGTAGCAACAACAATACAAGCGAACCTGGCACTTCTGAAGCCAGAAACAGCAACGGCAAGCCCCGACGCAATAGACATAAGCTTCGAAACAACGGTGATAGTACCGAAGACACGGTGGTCAACGCCGGATTCAGTGGCTCTAAGTCCGGTCAGCGGAAGAAGCCATTTAAAAGGAACAATCCGGGCCCGTCTAGTCTGGATTGCATACTAGATCGACCATGCCAAATCCATGGCACTCCTGATAAACCAGCCAATCATATCAACATGGAATGTTGGGTTTTCAAACAGGCCGGCAAGTTAAATGACGAGAATAAGGAGAAAGGGTCACAAAGCAAGGATGATGACGAGGAATCCCGACCACCGAACACAGGGGGACAGAAGAAATTTCCCCCCAAGTTAAAACGGTGGACATGATATACGCCATCCATATCCCCAAGAAGGAGCGCAAGTGTGCACTCAGGGACGTCTACGCGATGGAGCCAGTCGCCCCAAAATTTAACACATGGTCCTCCTGTCCGATCACCTTCGACCGCATGGACCATCCGACCAATATCCATCATGGTGGTTCAGCCGCACTGGTCCTTGACCCAATTATTGACGGATTCCATCTCACATGCGTCATCATGGATGGTGGCAGCAGCCTGAACCTGCTCTATCAGGATACAGTGCACAAAATGGGTATCGATCCCTCAAGGATCAAGCCCACAAAAACCACCTTTAAAGGTGTCATACCAGGTGTAGAGGCCTGTTGTATGGGCTCAATCACACTGGAAGTGGTCATCGGATCCCCGGATAATTTCCAAAGCGAAGAGTTAATCTTTGATATCGTTTCCTTCCGCAGTGGCCATCATGCACTGCTCGGACGAACCGCATTTGCTCGATTCAATGCGGTACCGCACTATGCCTACCTCAAGCTCAAGATGCCCGGACCTCGCAGTGTTATAACAGTCAATGAAAATACGGAGCGCTCCCTCCGTACTGAGGAGCACACCGCGGCCCTTGCAGCAGAAGTACAGAGTAGCCTTCTTAGGCAGAACCTTAATTCAGCGGTAAAACCCCCGGACACCGTCAAGCGAGTCCGAACTAATCTGTAGCAGGACCGTCCAGCTCGTCCAGAGTTCAGCTAGCAATTCGGCCTCCGTCCAATTCCCAATCAAGCGGTGCAATTTGTGCCACGCGTACATAACTACGCACTCAAAGTACCATGGGCAGGGACAGAGGCATACCTAGACCGTGGTCCATAATGCGGCTCAACGGCGCATGGATCCGCATACCTTCACCTTCTTTTTTTTATTTATTTCAGGTTTTTTCTCTTCTTGAGGCTTTTTTGATAACCTGATCAACGGACCCATCGTGGGACGGACACACCAAGAAGGCAGGGGGCTTTGACGTACAAGGGAATTCCCAGGTGGTCTCTGCTAATGATCGTTATACCTGTTTTAAGTACCCGCACGCAGCTCGCCCTTGGTCATGGCATGTTAAATAGCCTTACTTGCTTATCGCATTATTTGTACAAGTACGCCTCGACGTATCAATCAAATTACAATTGAAAATAGTTTACGGCTCAATATTCTTGGCGTCAGCTTATTACTTGATTCTTTCCTTGTCTTTGTATTTATTACTTGTTGCACCCGTACACTCTGGTACGTGTTACTTCGCCAGGGGCTTCATCACGCCCCGCAACACGGCAATAAAGTCCGAACACTTTTACAGTATAGTTCGGCACCCCGAACTTATAGAATTATATGCATAGGCTCCGAATCATGTCTTTGGTCAATAGTTGGGTTGCCCGGCTCCTGTGCTTACTACCTTACGTTCNGCGAAGAGTTAATCTTTGATATCGTTTCCTTCCGCAGTGGCCATCATGCACTGCTCGGACGAACCGCATTTGCTCGATTCAATGCGGTACCGCACTATGCCTACCTCAAGCTCAAGATGCCCGGACCTCGCAGTGTTATAACAGTCAATGAAAATACGGAGCGCTCCCTCCGTACTGAGGAGCACACCGCGGCCCTTGCAGCAGAAGTACAGAGTAGCCTTCTTAGGCAGAACCTTAATTCAGCGGTAAAACCCCCGGACACCGTCAAGCGAATCCGAACTAATCTGCAGCAGGACCGTCCAGCTCGTCCAGAGTTCAGCTAGCAATTCGGCCTCCGTCCAATTCCCAATCAAGCGGTGCAATTTGTGCCACGCGTACATAACTACGCACTCAAAGTACCATGGGCAGGGACAGAGGCATACCTAGACCGTGGTCCATAATGCGGCTCAACGGCGCATGGATCCGCATACCTTCACCTTCTTTTTTTATTTATTTCAGGTTTTTTCTCTTCTTGAGGCTTTTTTGATAACCTGATCAACGGACCCATCGCGGGACGGACACACCAAGAAGGCAGGGGGCTTTGACGTACAAGGGAATTCCCAGGTGGTCTCTGCTAATGATCGTTATACCTGTTTTAAGTACCCGCACGCAGCTCGCCCTTGGTCATGGCATGTTAAATAGCCTTACTTGCTTATCGCATTATTTGTACAAGTACGCCTCGACGTATCAATCAAATTACAATTGAAAATAGTTTACGGCTCAATATTCTTGGCGTCAGCTTATTACTTGATTCTTTCCTTGTCTTTGTATTTATTACTTGTTGCACCCGTACACTCTGGTACGTGTTACTTCGCCAGGGGCTTCATCACGCCCCGCAACACGGCAATAAAGTCCGAACACTTTTACAGTATAGTTCGGCACCCCGAACTTATAGAATTATATGCATAGGCTCCGAATCATGTCTTTGGTCAATAGTTGGGTTGCCCGGCTCCTGTGCTTACTACCTTACGTTCCGCTATATTGGCTAGGGTAGTAAAGGGAGAACTACTGTGATTGTGTCCCGGTTCTTTCGGACGAGCACCTCAGTAGAGAAAGCCGAAAACTGACTGTCATGATGTGGCGAGAGTTGGTCAGCTGTTCGAGAGGTTTTCAAATCCTTAGAGATTTTTTCCGCTTTATGCGAAGGATCGGTTTCTATCCGATTAAGCGTGTATAGCGCCCCAACTTCGGTCTTCCGAATACCAGGGGCTTTGCCAAAATTTTCATTATCAAACTCCAATGGCTAAGTGGGGGTGATAAAGCCGTATAGTCTGATTGCCTTGTTTGTTGCATTAAACACCTCCTTTAAGGACCAAACTTTGGAGTAAAGCGTGTTTATATTTATCCCGAACACCCCTGTAATATCTACGTGGGGGCAGAAGCCGACGGCTGGCCAACTCTCATATTTTCATAAACAGCCACACAGGAGGTAAAATTTTCAAGTAACAAGCATTATATTACATAACGACCTTGTTTCACAATTACAGGACAGGTAAAACGAATGTTTTCATGGGAATATAACATCCTTCGTACATTGCTCCGCCACAAGGCGGGATCCCTCCAGGACACTGTCAAAATACATCTCGGGACAGCGGTGCTCCTTGCCCTCAGGCGGCCCCTCGGTCATCAGCTTTTTGGCATCCATCTTCGCCCAGTGCACCTTGGCGCGGGCAAGGCCATCCGCGCACCTTCAATGCAAACCGGTCGCTTGATGGCTTCAAGCCGTGGGAAGGCCCTCACAAGACGCTTCACGAGTCTGAAGTAGCTGTAGGGCATGGGCTCGGCAGGCCATAGCCGGACTATTAATTCCTTCATGGCTAGTTCGGCCGCCTTATGCAGCTCAACCAGCTGTTTCAGCTGGTCGCTAAAGGGCACCAGAAGTTCTGGCCTAAGGTATTGAGACCAGAACAGCTTCTCCGTAGTGCTCCCTTCTTCGGCTCGATAAAGTTCTGCAGCATCTACTATGCTGCGCGGCAGATCCGTAAACGCCCCTGGAGAGCTCCAAATCTGGGTAAGTAACAAGAATGTTTCCTTTACATATCTCCTTTGCATAATGAAAGCCTTACCCGTGGTAATTTTCTTGGCCGCCTGGAACTTCTGGAGGGCGCCCTGGGCTTCGGCTCGGGCATCTTGTGCACTCTGGCGGGCCTTGGCTAGTTTGGACTCTTGAGTCTTAGAATCACGCTCCAAGGACTCGTACTTCTTGACGGTGCCCTGGAGCTCTTGCTGGACCTTGCTGACCCAGGCCTCTTGCTTCTCGCGCGTGGCGCGTTCCTTGGCCGCTTTGTCCTCGGCATCGGCTAACGCCTTCTTGAGGGCCGCCACCTCGGTTAAGGCCCCTAATAAAGTTCATGACATTTTAGTCAGTACAAACCATTCATCCTTCCTAAATATACACGCAGGTTACTACATACCTCTGTTCTCTTCCAGCTGCTTCTTCACAAGGCCGAGCTCTTCCTCGGCCCGCTCCAGGTTCTGCTTCAGTCCGGAGACCTCCGCAGTATGAGCCGTAGAAGCTAGCAGCGATGCTTGCTTATTCACATAGACATATTATATTAGACTCCTGCGCAAATTGTTTGGATCCTCTGTTCGGCTTTTTTTTCCGAACACCGAACAGAGCATCAGGGGCTATTGTTTACACTATGATATTCTTTTACAATTATATTACTTACCTCAAAGCCTGTTAGAAGGCTAGTGCGGGCTTCGGTCAGTCCGTTTTTGGCACACTGGACCTTATCAATCATCGTACTCATAAGAGTACAGTGTTCTACCACAATGGAAGCGCCTTGCAGCACTTCTAGTAATCTATCCGGTGCCTCTGGATGGACAGAGGTCACCGGTGGAGTTGGCTCGCCCCTCTCGTCCGAAAGAGGCAGCCGGCCTGAATCCGGAGCCACTTGGGTCTCCGGAGCTGTATTCGGCTGAGGGCCGAATTGGATACGGCCCCCATCGTCGGTATCCATAGGGGTCTGTCCCCCCATGTGTTCGGCAACCGAGGTTTCACCCTCCGGCACCATCGGGATGGCCTCCTAGTCCTCTCCCTGGCTTGGGATCCTTCGAAACAACACCTCGGTGTTGTCCACGGCCTTGGGGGAGGAGACCGTCGGAAGGGACTCGCTGTTCATCGCCGACGGGTCCAGCGATCTCTCCGAAGAGGAGGACAACGCGATGTTGGACTGGGCCGGGCTGCAAGTGCATGATTCAGCACATTAAAAACAATAAAGTAAAAATGTTGGATATATTACTCTGTTCGGACACTTACGAGTTGGCTAGGGGCTTGACCCTGGGCTCCCATTCCCCGCCGCTGTTGGTGGCCGCTGCGGAGTTGTCCGGAAGGGAAGTTTTCCCCTTCTTGGATGCCTCGGCCTCCACATATGTGGAGGCCTTCCTCTTCTTTCTCCCCCAGCAGGGGGGTGGATATCTTCTTCCTCCTCCTCTTCCTCGTCGTCTTCGGTGGAGGAGTGCGTCACGGTGTCTTCAGACGTCACANTAAAGTTCTGCAGCATCTACTATGCTGCGCGGCAGATCCGTAAACGCCCCTGGAGAGCTCCAAATCTGGGTAAGTAACAAGAATGTTTCCTTTACATATCTCCTTTGCATAATGAAAGCCTTACCCGTGGTAATTTTCTTGGCCGCCTGGAACTTCTGGAGGGCGCCCTGGGCTTCGGCTCGGGCATCTTGTGCACTCTGGCGGGCCTTGGCTAGTTTGGACTCTTGAGTCTTAGAATCACGCTCCAAGGACTCGTACTTCTTGACGGTGCCCTGGAGCTCTTGCTGGACCTTGCTGACCCAGGCCTCTTGCTTCTCGCGCGTGGCGCGTTCCTTGGCCGCTTTGTCCTCGGCATCGGCTAACGCCTTCTTGAGGGCCGCCACCTCGGTTAAGGCCCCAAATAAAGTTCATGACATTTTAGTCAGTACAAACCATTCATCCTTCCTAAATATACACGCAGGTTACTACATACCTCTGTTCTCTTCCAGCTGCTTCTTCACAAGGCCGAGCTCTTCCTCGGCCCGCTCCAGGTTCTGCTTCAGACCGGAGACCTCCGCAGTATGAGCCGTAGAAGCTAGCAGCGATGCTTGCTTATTCACATAGACATATTATATTAGACTCCTGCGCAAATTGTTTGGATCCTCTGTTCGGCTTTTTTTTCCGAACACCGAACAGAGCATCAGGGGCTATTGTTTACACTATGATATTCTTTTACAATTATATTACTTACCTCAAAGCCTGTTAGAAGGCTAGTGCGGGCTTCGGTCAGTCCGTTTTTGGCACACTGGACCTTATCAATCATCGTACTCATAAGAGTACAGTGTTCTACCACAATGGAAGCGCCTTGCAGCACTTCTAGTAATCTATCCGGTGCCTCTGGATGGACAGAGGTCACCGGTGGAGTTGGCTCGCCCCTCTCGTCCGAAAGAGGCAGCCGGCCTGAATCCGGAGCCACTTGGGTCTCCGGAGCTGTATTCGGCTGAGGGCCGAATTGGATACGGCCCCCATCGTCGGTATCCATAGGGGTCTGTCCCCCCATGTGTTCGGCAACCGAGGTTTCACCCTCCGGCACCATCGGGATGGCCTCCTAGTCCTCTCCCTGGCTTGGGATCCTTCGAAACAACACCTCGGTGTTGTCCACGGCCTTGGGGGAGGAGACCGTCGGAAGGGACTCGCTGTTCATCGCCGACGGGTCCAGCGATCTCTCCGAAGAGGAGGACAACGCGATGTTGGACTGGGCCGGGCTGCAAGTGCATGATTCAGCACATTAAAAACAATAAAGTAAAAATGTTGGATATATTACTCTGTTCGGACACTTACGAGTTGGCTAGGGGCTTGACCCTGGGCTCCCATTCCCCGCCGCTGTTGGTGGCCGCTGCGGAGTTGTCCGGAAGGGAAGTTTTCCCCTTCTTGGATGCCTCGGCCTCCACATATGTGGAGGCCTTCCTCTTCTTTCTCCCCCAGCAGGGGGGTGGATATCTTCTTCCTCCTCCTCTTCCTCGTCGTCTTCGGTGGAGGAGTGCGTCACGGTGTCTTCAGACGTCACATCCGAAGTGCCCTTGCGACGGAGACCACTTCTGGTCCCCAGGGCCTTTTTCTTGGCCTTCTTCTCCGGCACCTCATAAGGCGCCGAAAATAGCATCTTCGTCAGAAGAGGCGTTTCTGGATCTTCGGGCAGCGGAGCCGGACAGTTAATCTGCTCCGCTATCTCTACCCAGGCCTGAAAAATTGGTAGGAAGTCTTAGATTCCTGCCTCAGATATGCCAGTAAAGGATATACCTTGAAAACACGAAAGAACATACCGGATTAGCCTGGCGTTTTGAGCTAAGCCCATGATCCTCGGTCGTGGGAGGTGGTACCTCGCCGGCCTTGAAGAGCACCTTCAAGATGTCTTCGTGCGTCGTGCTGAAGAGCTCCTGCAGTGTCTGGTGCTTGGTCGGGTCGAACTCCCACAAATTGCAAGTCCGGCGCTGGCATGGAAGGATCCGGCGGAAGAGCATAACCTGGATCACATTGACAAGCTTGACTTTCTTGCTTATCATGTTCTTGACACACGTCTGGAGCCCCGTCAGCTCGTCCGAAGAGCCCCATGCCAGGCTCTTCTCTTGCCAGGACGTGAGCCGCATTGGGACACCGGATCGGAATTTGGGGGCCGCCGTCCAGTTGGTGCCGCACGGCTCGGTGATGTAGAACCACCCCGATTGCCACCCCTTCACGGTCTCCACAAGGGAGCCTTCGGTCCAGACAACGTAGGGCATTTTTCCCACCATGGCGCCTCTGCACTCCGCTTGTTGGCCGCTCACCACATTTGGCTTCACATTGAAAGTCTTCATCCATAGGCCAAAGTGAGGTAGGATGCGGAGGACGGCCTCACACACGACAATAAATGCCGAGATGTTGAGGATGGAGTTGGGGGCCAAGTCATGGAAGTCTAGCTCGTAGTAAAACATCAGTCCACGGACGAACAGGTGGAGGGGAATCCCAGCCTGCGGACGAAATGCGTGAGAAACACCACCCTCTCCTGGGGCTCCTAGGTGGGGACGATCTGTCCCTTGGCTGGAAGTCACTGAGCGATGTCCTTGGCCTGGTACCCTGCCTCTCGGAGCTTCTTGATGTCCTCCTTATTGACGGAGGAGGCCATCCACTTGCCTCCAGCTCCGATCCGGACATGGTTGGAGTGCTTTTTTGGGCGGAGAAAGCTAGAGCTTGGGCGCTGGAGCTCGAGAATGGATGGGCAGAGGAAGGAGAAGGCATGGGTGAATGAGGATGAATCCTTGTCCCCTTATAAAGACAGTAAAATTCATGCGCCTCCACCTCGCCTTAAAATCCGCCTATTCCCCAAGCCTCGTGCAGATGGCACGGTTGTGTTACCCATGCCCGTATTGATGAGAATCCCGTGATAAGGGGACACGATCTCTGCTTCGACAAGACGTGCCAGTGAAACCGCACCTCGAAATACGGAGTGGCAAGCTAAAAAATGGTTTGACTAATGACCGGGCAGGGGTGTGATGTCACGCTACAAAAAGTTGTCAGCGGATTAGACTCGTGAAATATTATACTCTCTGCGGGTATGTGTGGAATTTGTTTTGCAGAGCCGGACAAGATTCTTGTGTTCGGAATTTACTTTGAAGTATTCGGAGGAGGAACCCGCCTTGCAATGACGAAGACAATCTGCGCGTCGGACTCATCATCATTGAATCCTGGTTCAGGGGCTACTGAGGGAGTGCTGGACTAAGGGGTCCTCGGACAGCCGGACTATATACTATGGCCGGACTGTTGGACTATGAAGATACAAGATAGAAGACTTTGTCCCGTGTCCGGATGGGGCTCTCCTTTGCGTGGAAGGCAAGCTTGGCGATTCGGATATGTAGATTCCTTTCTCTGTAACCAACTTTGTATTACCCTAGTCCCCCCCCCCCCGATGTCTATATAAACCAGAGGGTTTAGACTTCTAGGGTTAGAGTCACAATCATAATCTCATAGGCTAGACTTCTAGGGTTTAGCCATTACGATCTCGTGGTAGATCAACTCTTGTAATACTCATATTCATCAAGATCAATGAAGCAGGAAGTATGGTATTACCTCCATAGAGAGGGCCCGAACCTGGGTAAACATCATGTCCCCCGCCTCCTGTTACCATTAGCCTTAGACGCACAGTTCGGGACCCGCTACCCGAGATCCGCCGGTTTTGACACCGACACTCTCGCCCCGTGCCCTCCTCTGAGACCATGTGATGCGGAGCATCCCACGTTCATTCCCATGTACACTCCGACTACTCCCCAAGCCCCAAGGATACATAAGATAAGACCTCGACTATGCGCCATTGGACACAAGGTGAACCCGTTCCTAAATGCTTCCCCTTTCCATTCGCGTGAGACATGGTTGCTACTTCAAGCGCGGACCTTGTGCATACTCAGGTACACCCGAGGAGACCATGGAGAACCCAAGGACCAAGGCCAAGCGTGCGCGGAAGCAAAGGAAGGAGAAGGAAGAAGTGCCGACAGCTACAGCGACTGGACATCCGGCTGGAGCCCGGACATCCGGCGCCACCAACCAGAAGAAGACCAGAGAGAGACAGAAGCCAGGCGACTCTGCAGCGGCCGGACATCCGGCGCCCCGCGACGGGCCGGACATCCGGCGCCTGCCCGGAAATCCGGCGCACGCCATCTAGAGAGCAGAAGAATCGGCCACTCCATCCCGGACATCGGGTCGAGGCCCGGACATCCGGCTCTTCGTGAGCCACCGGACATCCGGCCCCCAGCCCGGACATCCGGCACCTGCCTGTGCGCAGAGAACGGGCCAAGGGCCCATGTATCCCCCTCTCACTTCCCCCTTCGTCGGCTAGCACTATATATACTCCCCCACCTCCACCTAGCTAGGGTTAGCAAAGGATTAGCTCATTTGAGATAGAGCTTTGCTCATCCATACGGATCTCCTCCTCGTGAGAGACTGCGGCCTCTTCTGAGAAGATCCACCATGGATTCAAGACCCCTTTACGGGAAGATCCCTCGTGGATTTAAGACCTCCTCTCAGAGATGAACTACCGCCGCTTGTATCGTCCTTTGTTGGATTTGGACCGTGTATCTATTTGTGTTTCTTGGATCTAGCACATGTGTGATCATATTCGTGTTGGTTGAGTGTTTTCTCTTGCGTTGCCCCGTGATTTCCCTCGTTCCCCTCCGCGCGCTCTTCATGTTCCTCATTGGGATCCTCTCCAAACGTGAAAGGTCGGCCCCTAGGGTTCCGCCCTACATCATCTTGGTATCATGAGCCACATTGATCACGTTTTTGTAGCCCCTACCCCGTGTTTTCTAGCTTGATTTTGTTGATTTCGTCCTAAATCCGAAAATCCCCACCAAAAATAGCCCTCAATTTTTTTTGTGATTTGTTGGTTTGATGATGTTTTGTTGATTTTGATCCATGAATTTGCTTGGTTTCAAGTGGATCTAGCATCTCCCCAAGTTTCCCCACTTTCTATCCACAAAATCTCTCCAATTTTGCCCATGAAATCATCAACTTCCGACCCAAAATCGAGTTCCTCGAGTTCATCCTCGGATTTGGAGCCCGGACATCCGGCCCGACCCCTGGACATCCGGCCATCCTGGAAATCCGGCCATTAGCCCGGACATCCGGCTCCTGGAGTGCATTTTCGCGCAAGGTTCTGGACATCAGGTCCCGGACATCCGGCCAAAACCCCGGATGTCCGCCCGCTGTCATTTCAGCCTTCGGTGTTTCACCGTTGTGCCCATAACTTTCACATCTGGAGTCCAATTTTCGCGTTCTTTAGCTCGTTGAGTAGCTATTGACACCCCCCATCCATCTAGATAGGTTGCAACACCATTTGACTCCATCAAAATTTCCTAAATTTGGCAAGTTTGCCTAGGCCCTCCACCACATCATCTGCATAGCCANAATTTGCTTGGTTTCAAGTGGATCTAGCATCTCCCCAAGTTTCCCCACTTTCTATCCACAAAATCTCTCCAATTTTGCCCATGAAATCATCAACTTCCGACCCAAAATCGAGTTCCTCGAGTTCATCCTCGGATTTGGAGCCCGGACATCCGGCCCGACCCCTGGACATCCGGCCATCCTGGAAATCCGGCCATTAGCCCGGACATCCGGCTCCTGGAGTGCATTTTCGCGCAAGGTTCTGGACATCAGGTCCCGGACATCCGGCCAAAACCCCGGATGTCCGCCCGCTGTCATTTCAGCCTTCGGTGTTTCACCGTTGTGCCCATAACTTTCACATCTGGAGTCCAATTTTCGCGTTCTTTAGCTCGTTGAGTAGCTATTGACACCCCCCATCCATCTAGATAGGTTGCAACACCATTTGACTCCATCAAAATTTCCTAAATTTGGCAAGTTTGCCTAGGCCCTCCACCACATCATCTGCATAGCCACCACCGACTTCCGCAACCTAACCCATCTTGATCAACTCAAACAAGCTCAACCTAGCCCTTAGCATTAGTGGTTGCTTGAGTATTTATTCGAGTCTCCTAAGGTGTTTTGGCTACTTAGGGACAATTGCTTCTTCATCAACCACCACCACCACTTCCGCATAGACGTGCCCACCATACATTTCCACCCCAACTTAACCCAATTTTGTTTGAGTTGTGGCTTGTGTCTCCTAAGGTGTTTCGGCTAATTAGGGATGACCACTTCAACTCCGGCATGTGTATAGCCCATCATTCCACTTCTGCATTGCCAAGTGCAAACCACCACCGCTTTTTCGCTACCACCATTTTGACATTTGACGTTTGAGATTTTGAGTTCGCGGTTTTTCGGTTTCTTAAGGTGTTTCGGCTACTTAGGGACGAGTCTCCATCATCTTGGTTTCTACATCAAGAACACAGCCACTCATCATCGCCTCAAGGTCGTCATCAACTTTGACCACTTCACCATCATCCGTTCGTGGCGTACAAACGAGAAACCCTCGACGGTAACCTCCATATCATCTTGGTATCGTGGTATCCCTCCATTGTATATTCCCCTTGCCATTGCATTGATAACCTCTAGCCCATTTTGCGTTACTTGCCTATCAAGACTAGCCAATTGAGTATTGCCGGCAACGTTACTTGTGCACATTAGTGATCATACTTCCCATAGCATACATACCATATCATCGTGGTGCATATATTGGTATCATATCGTGTGTCACAAGTTTGTTCCCGCATATACACAATTGCTATCTTGGTTTGTGCATTGTGCAAAAGTGGCCATACAAAAAAAATAAAGCTTTTAAGCAAAGAAAGAGAGCAAAGAAGCTTGTAAGCAAGTACCATAGCATCATACCACATTGCATAAGATTGTCATATCCGATCATCTTGGATCATCTTGAGAGAAACACCGGGAACCATACATACATAGCATACTTGGGATAAAAGTCCATATATTTTGCATCTTATAGGTTGTGCACAAGTGTCGTATCCACCTATTGAGCAATCGTGCTAGCGTCTCTCTTGAGTTGTGCAACACGAGCGTTTTCCATGGATTCCACATTTTGTGCTCATTCCTTGGTTGCACGACCCCATTTACCTATCCATGTGTGCGTTTCCGTGTGCCACATATTGCTATTGGTCTACTTTTTTTGCTTGCAAATTTGTGAATCTCTTTCAACATTATTGACTCTTGCTAACATTTTGCATTAAATTTTTGTGCCACTATCCTCACCGAGCTCCACTATAAGAGTTACTTGTGTAGGTGTGAGAACTGACAAGAATTGGTACCAATTGGGCTATTTCCTTGTTACACATTTGAGTGATCATTGATCCATCTTCAACATTGGTCAAGGTACATTTGGTATAGTTCTTCTCTTTCTCCCACTCATATTTGCTCGAGTCTTGTGATGGATAGGCAAGGCATTTCCTCTCCGGTCTACGACAACAACGACGGCGTGAACAACTACATCTCCAAAGAGTCCATCTTTGATCTACAACGACAAATGCAAGGCGCACAATCAAGATTGCGAGAGCGCATCGAGAACATCTCCATCGACATTCGTCACTCCGAAGCAAGAAAAATGGACTACATTGACAAGAAGCTTTCCGTACATAAAGAGGAGAAAGATGCAAGAATGGAGGAGATTAGAGACTTGATCAAGTCTTCTTCCCCTTCGTCATCTTCTAGGCGGCGACATTCAAGCCACAAGTCTTCGGAGCGCGAACACGATGCAAGTGCAAATCGTCCTCGTCCACATCTACATGGCGACCACCATCACGTTCATGATCCACATCGTCATGAAGGGCAAGTCACCTCCAAGCATTAAGTGCACGACGAGGACGAACGCCAAGGAGCTCAAGCACGACAACGACATCATCATCATGAAGATGCTCCACAAGCGCAAATGCACAAGTCCCAACAAGCCCTACTTCACGCCAAGTCCAAGCTTCATGAGTCAAAGAGAAGACCGCGAGACGAGCACCACCAAGATGGAGCTAAGGCTACAACAACCACTTTGGCATCTTCGCCAAGTGCTATCAAGGCATCTTCGCGTTTAGACGTACGGCATCTTCGCCTACTTCCCACGAGTACGCCTACATCGACTTCATCAAGTCCAGGGCGACTACGTATGAGCGAGGGCGACACTTCCATCTTCGGAAGCCCCTCAAGGAATATGGCCGAGAATGGGAAATTCCCTTCGGTCATGGAGACGAGCTACGAGGTGCCACAACATATGGGCCTCCCACACCAAGACGGCGACAAAAAGGTCGAGCAAGGGCCATCCCATTCGACCACGGCGATAGGAGTTGAGCATGGAGACATTTGCACCTACATCTCTCCGACACCCATATATCATGAGATGCCCCAAGTGCCATGTGAGGAGAGCCACCACCACATGAGTGACATGAGTGACTCCATGATACGTCTCCAACGTATCTATAATTTCTGATTGCTCCATGCTACTTTATCTATTGTTTTGGACTATAATGGGCTTTATTTTCCACTTTTATATTACTTTTGGGACTAACCTATTAACCGGAGGCCCGGCCCAGAATTGCTGTTTTTTGCCTTTTTCAGTATTTCGAAGAAACAGAATATCAAATGAAGTCCAAACGGAATGAAACCTTCGGAAACGTGATTTTCTCACCGAACGTGATCCAGGAGACTTGGACCCTACGCCAAGGAACCAGAGAGGCGGTCAAGAGGGTGTGGGGCGCCCCCCCTAGGGCGCGCCCCCCTGCCTCGTGGGCCCCTGGAAGCTCCACCGACGTACTCCTTCCTCCTATATATACCTACGTACCCCCAAACGATCAGGGGAGGAGCCAAAAACCTAATTCCACTGCCGTAACTTCCTGTATCCACGAGATCCCATCTTGGGGCCTGTTCCGTAGCTCTGCCGGAGGGGGCATCCACCACGGAGGGCTTCTACATCAACACCATAGCCTCTCTGATGAAGTGTGAGTAGTTTACTTCAGACCTTCGGGTCCATAGCTAGTAGCTAGATGGCTTCTTCTCACTTTTTGGATCTCAATACAATGTTCTCCCCCTCTCTCGTGGAGATCTATTCGATGTAATCTTCTTTTTGCGGTGTGTTTGTTGAGACCAATGAACTGTGG
>CAJFDF010000990.1:19588-35537 GCA_904067115.1 Aegilops sharonensis
GACTATCTGTTGATCTTGGATTAACCAAGGGTTGTGGGCAGGATTGGGACCGATCTGGTCTTTCCCGTCGGAGGTTTTGGTGGTGATGGTCTTGGATGGCTCGGGGATTGTTTTGTCGACATACCCATATAGTCCCGCCCACCTGATCTGGGAGCGAGCTTGGGCTCGCCAGAGGATGTAGTTGTTCCTGGTAAGGGGTTCAGAGATGGTGTAGTTGAGACCGGAGGAGACGAGCTGGTTGGATGTGGACATGGTTGTGCGATGGGGAAGGTGGTGGTCGAAGGTTGAGGGTGTTTGCGGCGAGGAGGATGGAGGATCTAGATGCTGGGGAAGAGGTGGCCTCTGATTACCATGTAAGTTGTATGAAGCGTCTCAAACTCCCATACATGGGAGCCCACGTATTTGTATTGATCATAGCTTGTGTTACAAGGATACCTCGGTTGTTATAGAGATCAACCATGAGGAGATTTACAAGGAGGAGATAAGTAGAGATAAGATACAGAGTTAAATAAATAGCACAATATCTATCTCCTAACCTACTCCTCAGGTATATGCGCCAACAAGCCAATATAACGTGTTTAACAGCTAGCACTCCAAGCTCGTGGAGGTGGAGCAGGTGATATTCGCCAACAGTGACGGGGAGGTCATCGTCATCTCCAACGACGAGGTGCAAGGCAGCGAGGAGGGCGGCGAGGAGGAGTTCGACCTTGAAGAGTAGCTGAGCATCTTCCCCGACTGCGATGACGACGGCACCGGCCCGGACCCATGTCTCATCGGCAGTGCCCTACCAAGGAAGGAGTGGCTCAACCTCCACTATGGCCGAGATGAGTAGTGTAGCTTAAGTTTAGTAATAAGTTTGAATTACTTCACTAAGATTTACTTGGCCTGATACTCCTGTATTTTACAGGGATCGGTTAGAAATGCCCGTAGAAGTATACTGTACCTTATAAAGTCACGAGGTAATCAACTCGTACAGTGCTCCTCAATTTTGACCCGTAGCTTGCTTGTTGTTAGCAATCTGCATTGTTCTGACAGCTTGTTGCAGCAACCTCTGATCTCCAGCTCTTCCAGCGAGGGTGGGAGGCCCTCCTTTGGCAGCTCTGAGATGCGCTTACAATAGCTGATCTTGAATGCCTTGAGGGAAGGAAGGCTGTGCAGCCCCGCAGAGAGATCTACTAGATCATCACAACCCGTTATATACAGTTTCTCCAGCGAAGGTGGGAGGCCCTCATTCGGCAGCTCTGAGATTGGGCAGCTTTCGATATCCAACATCTTTAGGGAAGGAAGGCTGTGAAGCCCCGCTGGAAGATCTACGAGATAGCGGCAATGGAAAAATTGGAGATGTTGCAGGGACCTGTGGAGCAGAAGCGCTATCTCTTGGTCATCTGTTAGTCTCGCCTCTTTCAGAAGATATAGCTGTAGTCGTTGGAGGCAGGTGAGGCCCTTGTAGAATGGGGTGGTAAGGCGAGACAAATCATCGATTTCAAGACTCTCCAGTCTAGGGAGAATTCCATCTGTTAGCTCATAACTCACTCCAAACGTGGTAGGGGATTTGACTACCAGATGCTTGAGGTTCAACAGGGATAGCAGGCCCTCTAGTGTGACGAGCGAAGTACATCTTACAATATGAAGATCTTCCAGCAGTGTGAAGGATTCTAGCTGTAGAAATTCCAAACTTGAGGTTCCATGTAATCCCAAAGACCTGATGGTTCCAAGTGATTCCAGGCCGTGTAATGTGCCAAGCCATTTGCATTCTCTAATTGTCAAATCTTCCAAAGACGTGCAGGAGTGCAACATTAGAGAAATCAAACTTTGGCTATAACATACTGCTATATGTTTGAGGCATGTATGGTTATTCAGAAAGCAGGGCTGCAGGGTTTCCTGGGAATACTCATCAATTGCAATTTCTTCAAGTGATCGCGGGAGGAGCAATCTTCCGTGCACCAAAGACGAGAACAGCTCGGGGCATTCCTCAATTTTTAGATACTCAAGGGAGGTAAATACAGCGAAGCCTTTCCTTCTCCCTTCAAATGTTAGACTAGGGCATTTGCAAATAGTTATCTTTTTGAGAGAGGATGTGACATTTAATGGAACGCACCACAATCCATCTTGAGCCTTTCCTGATTCGACTGACTGTTTCCTCCCCCTTCGAGCTGCAACTCCCCCTTCGAGCTGCAACTTTGTCAACTTTGGACAGTCCTTTATCACCAATTCCTTCATGGCCAGCGCATGTCGAAGCATCATAGATAGCCATTTCCCCGTTATTCCACATGAAACAATACTGAGACTTTCAAGGTATGGCAAGGCATTATAACCTGCAGCTATCAATTCTTCATGTGTGTGCATTGACAGAATATCTGAAGAGAAGAGTTTTATGCAGTTGTCTATGCTCAAACTCTCTAGAGATACCAGATGAGAAAAACTTATTAGTGAAATAGCCACCAGATTCCGGCAGCCTTTTATTTCCAAGTGTTTGAGGTCCCTCAGATTATGGAATGCCAGGATTTTGTGATCCAGTCTCATCTCACCAGAAAAATCACCCAAAATACTATTTGGCCTAATTTCGAATGTTTCCATGGAATATCCATCGATCGTGAGAAACATTGAAACTCGGCTGATTAAAAGTTCAGATAATGTGGCTAAAGGACGAAGAGGGGCCAATATTTGCAAGTGAGGACAATCGCAGATTATGAACTTTGTAAGACTAGGCAACCATGTATTATTCTCCATTTTGAAGCTATGATGTTTCTCAAGCAAATCAAACACCTTGAGTGCAGGGCAACCTCGGATCTCCAGTAACCTTAAACTAGAGTTCATATCTCCCAGAGAAGTGCAAACACAATTCTCCAACTCTGGCATCTCAACTAAAACTAGCTCCGCCAATGATGGAACTGACACTTCTCTTACTTCCCGCATCTTGCTCAACTTCAACCTTGTAAGAAACGGAAACCTTTCTAGACATGGAAGTATCCAGCCCTCTCCGCAGTTCTCTAGATGAATTATCTGCAAAGAGGTAAGCCAACCATCTAATATTTCATGGCACAACTTGCCCTTAACTTGAGACGGTGAACCCAGCTCAACATGACCGCCCTCAAGTTTTAGATACCGGAGATGTGTCTGATTTACCCAACCACACATGAAGGAATGAGAATCAGCAGATGTTGCAGACAAATGAAGCACTCGCAAATGATGCTCCTTTTGGAATACTTCTTTGAAGACTTTAAAGAAAAATGAATCATACTGCCCAATTAACACCAATGTCCTCAAGTACTTCACTGATGTAAATGCAATTCGTACTTTTTCTTCAAACTTCTCACTACGAGATATGTTGTTGGTTTGATCATCCATATGATATACATGATATGTTAGAATTGACAAATGGTGTACAGTTGGCAATATCTCATTGCAATATATACCATCCAATGTTGCACACTCCATTCTTGAAACAACCCTTGCAAAATCATGCATGAGATCTCTAATGACAAAGGATGCCTGTTTGCCCGAAGAGAAGACTTCTTCATTTTCCTCAACCTGCTCAAAGAAGCCCAAGTTCACCAAGTCAGTTAGATAGGACCGTCCCATCTCCTCCAAACTCCTCCTTGAATAATCACGCTTCACAAATCCGTGTGAAATCCACATATGAACTAACTCCTCGGCATGAAACAGATAATTATATGGGAATATAGAACAATATGAATAGCACTGTTGTAGATGGTAGGGCAGCTCGTCATAGCAAAGCTTCAAAGCCGGCATGATGCCGTTGCATAGTTGCAGGGATTTCCAGTATTCATTCTGCAGATTGTTAGTCCAATGTTCAACGGTAAGATGTTCCCTTAATAGTGCTCCTGCAGTTTTAGCTGCTAATGGGTTTCCCTTCAATTTTTGTGCCATTTTATGCGCTATGTCACTTAGACTTTCTCTCTCTTCGTAGTTCTCATCACCAAATGCACATGCTTTAAACAGTAACCA
The DNA here is from genome assembly GCA_904067115.1 of Aegilops sharonensis. Lineage (NCBI taxonomy): Eukaryota > Viridiplantae > Streptophyta > Magnoliopsida > Poales > Poaceae > Aegilops > Aegilops sharonensis. The sequence goes on from CAJFDF010000990.1 coordinate 23,558, forward strand.
GAAATCCTGTTTTTCCAATGCACCTAGCTTAATTGGTTCAACCGTTCCTCTCCTTTTTGCAATATATGGTTTTCTAGTTGTCATGATTATCAAATTGTTGTTTGCTCTGTCAGACGTAAAAGGAGCCAATAGCTTATCCCATCGGCTGTCATTTCTATCATCCCAGACATCATCTAAAACAAGTAGAACCCTCTTGGATTTGATATAAGTCTTCAAGACCTCCTGAAGCTTGGCAAAGCTGCAAAGCCCTTGATGTGTTTCCTCAGACACAAAATCTAACATCTCCCTTGTGAGTCTCACTTCATCAAAGATGCTAGACACCCAAATCCATATCCTGAGGTTAAATTGATTTTCCACTGCTGGGTCATTGTATACAAGTTGAGCAAGAGATGTCTTGCCAACTCCTCCAATGCCTACAATAGGAAGAACAGTGACACCAGCAGCTGATTTGTGTTCTCTTATCAAATTGACGATGAATTTCTTCTCTGCCACTCTCCCGTACATTTTTCTTTGAACAAGACTTGATGTTCTTCGGCATGGATCCGAGGTTGTACTCTGACGGTGATTTGTAGTTCTAGCAGACTCAAACCTAAGTATGTCGAGAAGCCTGCTAATATCCCTTTGGATGCCCTTCAATTGACTAATTATTTGTCTTAACCTGCTGGAAAATTCGTCCTTCTTCGACAGGTATGCGTTATCTGTTGTGACCTGCGTTGGTTGTTCATCAATTCTCCTCCTTTTTCTGCTGGATGAATTACCAACTGGAACAGGAAAACCATTTCCAGTAGCATGGCTTATGCTACAATAAGAAAGAAAGGGTTCTTAAGCAAATCGTCTATATAAAGGAATACCAAGAACAGAAACGAGTAAATTCCAGCCTTTATGAATTAATTAGGCTGTACCCCAAAAGAGAAAACAGAGAGACATTGATATGTTGTAAATTATACCTCAAGGAAGGGTCTTGCAGTTGGCGACTTGCCCTACAACCAGCACTCTTGATATGCCTGCTCAAAACCCCTGTCCCATTTGTAGTCTTACATTGAACTACAGTGTGACAGTATTTACATTCTGCCTCGACAGGGTTTCCATTATCATCTCTTATAACCACAAAATGGTCCCATGCCTTGGACCGTTGCCTCCTCCCACGACTGCTACTTGTTGGTGGTATATCAATATCGACCACTGATGTCCAAGTAGCTGTGCCAAAAATAAGGGAAGTGTTAGCATGGTAATGTGAGCTGAAACTCCCTGGCTCTTTTGCATTTAGAAACAAAACCATGGCAAAATTTATAGGTCCGTTGAAATAAAGAATAAATTGCATAAAACCACTACATTGAAGGCTAGATTAGCAGAAAACACGAGTTTACATTATTTTGGCAGAATACACCGTGTCTACCGCAATTTTTTTTAGTAAATAAAACTGATCGGCGGATTGGCTCGGTTGACCGCGTTTATGATAGATGAACCCACCAGTTAGGCTAACGCGGCGCCGCTTAACATCACACATGTAACGGCGACGTTTGGAACGTTGTTATCATGTGTGGAGCCCTATGGGGTCCACCTGTCATTGGAAGAAAAAATAAAAAATCTTTTCTTTTTTCGCTCGCCTTATCTTCACCACGGGACCACCTCGCCGCCGCCTGTTCTCTCCCATCCTATTCCTCCCTAGCTGCCGCCACTCTCTCCTCTCTCTCATGCGCCCGAGCGCCGTGCAACCAGTCCAGCCCCGTCGAGGTGCCCGAGCGCCGGGCAGCCGCATCAACGCCGAAGGAGAGCGCAACTCGTCCGGTCCCGAGTTCTTGTCCCACGCACCTCCTCCTCCCTCTGCCCGCGCAACGTGGCGGACAAGATCATCCTCAGGCCGACACCTTTCATCTTCGCGGTGGCCGCGCCGCGCGGCGGCGACACTACAGAGGCCGTAGGCCGTGGACGGCAAGGAGTAGGCGCGCAGATCGCCACAGGGGCCGCCGCCCGTTCCGGTTCTTGCCAGATCCGGGCTCGGATTGGAGAGGAGGAGCATGGATCCGAGGTGCGGAAGGCGGCAGCGGCTCGGTTCTTGCTGGATCCGAGCGAGGGCGGGCTAACGGCGGTGACTTTCATGGAGCTCGGGTGCCATGGCAATGGGCGGCGGCGGCAGCGGAAGCGGAAAAGAAACCTAAAAATCTGATACCATGTATGATTGCACGATGTATTGCTCATGTGCAAAAGTACGTATATATGATGTACAAAAGGTGGGTCACGACCTCAACTATACAAGGAACTAGGTGCAACCGATGGGAGATGGTGGCTCAGGTTATATTCAACCGGTTAGGATGGCGTTCGCATAACAGGATAGGAGTCTAGAGAGCTTATCCTTATTATTACCGTATCGGTTGTCTTTGTCCGCTTGTAATTTTTCGGTTTATGTACTTTGTTTTGCTCCGTTTGCGAGCTGTAAGACCTTTACGTTGATACTTTCTGGATTTTTAATTAATAAGAGGGCCGCATGCATCATCATGATGCAAAGGCCGGGGTATACCTCCATTTCAAAAAAAAAACAGTAGATTTCACAAGTGGCATCGACATGTGTATTTCTACACGACTGCCTAAACAAGGAAGCTCGGATAAATTCTACTCCTTCGGTAAACTAATACAGCATAAGATTATTTAGAACACTAAAATTAATTCCGATCCACCATACATGAAGTGTTCCAACAGAACGCTAACACGTACGACTGACCAAAACATTTCACAGACGCATCGGCTATTTCTACACCACCACCTGAAGAACTGAGCTCATCTCAAATAGAATCTAATTTAACTGTATTTTGCAACAGAGGCTCGCAACTGAAGTAATCTGCAGGTGGTAAGCAGGCTTACCCGGTTTGAGCCTGTAGTAGTCGAGGTCGTCGACCAAGTTGGCCGCATCATAGAGCACCTCCTTGAGATCAGCAAGAGATTCAGTCACTGGCTCGTTGGCAAGCTCCCGGCCATGAACAGCCGAGACCACCAAGCGGACTCCCTTGATTGCAGACTTAAGCCCCTCGATTTCTACTTCAAGCCCAGCTTCACGGACCCAGGGGTCAGGAGGCTTGCCGATCAGTGGGTTTGAGAGGATCTCTTGCGCTAGCCACCCAATACCGGCGACCTCCATCGGCAGATCTATCCCACGGAAGAGAGCTTGCAGTTCGTGAGCGGCCGGCCGTGTAGGTGTAGTGGACGGACGGACGGAGGAAGCAAAGCCAAAATGCCAAATAGAAATACTGGAGGCGAGACGGCAGCTCATCCCCAGCTTGGTTTTTATATATACAAACTGTTACGGGCTGGGCCCCAATGGGTTATCGTCGAGTTAAGAGCTAGAAAGGCCTGTCCGTCTGTGTACATGGGCTGGGCTGGGCTGGGATATGGCCACGAGCAAAAAACCTCAATAACAACAAAATGAAGGTCCCCATCATTTCATTTTTTTTAATAAATTTCTCTTTATTTCATCTCATATTCAAGCACTCCATCATCCATATATACACACAAATACATACATGCTCACATAATTTAGGAACAAAATTATTATTATTTGGTAAGTACTACCACACAATTGTTTTTTTCAAAAACAACAAAAAAATACAAAGAAATTTGTTTAAAGGAGGGAACTATTTGGGGATGGCGGACGCAAAGCCACCAAGGCCCGCAACGAGGATGAGGGGCGGGATGGAGCACCACACGACGGTTCTCCCGACTGCTCGTCGGTCGCACGGCCGCTGGTTCACCCAGAGACCAGCCCAGGCCTCTGCGCACCCGATGAGCACCAGGACAACGAGAATGGCGTAGTAGGAGTAGAAGGCCACCCTGCCATGATGGAGGAAGACGCCGCCGGGACCCCTGTAGACGAGCAGCCACAATGCCCCAGCGGCCTCGAGGACACCGCACAGGAGCAGCGCCGCGGGCAGCTTATCCCGGTCGAGGCTGGCCTCCGCGATCGCGTCCACCGTGCTGCTCTCCAGCTCCATATATAGCTGGCTCTAGTAACTTGTAATCAATCTGGCTCAGTCAGGTGATGCACCTGCGCATGACTACAACGCGCACGAGTACTGCAAACCTGAACTTATAAGCACTGGTGGTTTGAGGAGGGGACGATAGGACAGGGCGGACACATAAAATATTAGCTGCGGAGGGTTCCAAGCTAATATCTTTTAATCCCAAATGCTAGGCGACTCCTTGTTGTCACTTTCGAAGGTGAAGTAAGCACACGACACAACACGAAGTCACGAACCCGAAGGAACCCGATGGACCTCGCGATCTGCTAGCAAACACACGGACACGAAACATGTACAGCAACACAAAGGTGACGTTCACCTGAGCGTGTACACGAACAACAGGAAAGGAACCCGCCTAGCGGCAACTCTTTTCTTCTTTTCTAATCTTCTGAATAATATATTACACTACACTATATAGAGAGGGTGGATTCTTTTGCTCCTGGGATCCATGGAGCCCGAATTTTCAAACATTCAAAAAACAACTTTTAAGTTAAAAAAACAGAAAATAAATACGCAAGTACTTATAGATGCTTACTAGATGCATGTAAAATTTCACCAAGAAATACGTTTTCATGTGAATTGTACAAAAAAGTATGCATGTACTTTTATAGTGAACAGTACATGTGCTAGAAATAGGTGGTTTATTATTTCTATATAGCTCACATATCGCACGGTTCATCGCCTCCGTTATTGCCCTCACTCAGCGGGTTTCTCGATTCCACTCACGTGAAAATATTGAAAGGCGGTGGTGATGGACGAAGGTCAACTTCCGAGCGCGTCGTTCATCTTCCACTAGTAGAAAAAGGGCCATTTGTCCCGGTACGTAAGGCCCATCTGTCCCGGTTATGAAACCGGGACTAAAGGGTCGTTACTAAAGCCCTAAGCCTTTAGTCCTGGTTCTTACACGAACCGGGAAAGATAGGCCTCCACGTGGCCGCTGCCGCGAGCACAGGCAGAAGGGCTTTTGGTATCCACGCGTCAGCAGCTTGGCAGGAGCTGAGGTTTTTGTTTTTTTTCTGAAAGGGGGTGGTTTAGGGGGTAATTTAGGGTGTTAATTAGCTAGCTAATAGAGAGAAGTGTCCTTCCTTATCTTCGATCTTGGNTTAACATCACACATGTAACGGCGACGTTTGGAACGTTGTTATCATGTGTGGAGCCCTATGGGGTCCACCTGTCATTGGAAGAAAAAATAAAAAATCTTTTCTTTTTTCGCTCGCCTTATCTTCACCACGGGACCACCTCGCCGCCGCCTGTTCTCTCCCATCCTATTCCTCCCTAGCTGCCGCCACTCTCTCCTCTCTCTCATGCGCCCGAGCGCCGTGCAACTAGTCCAGCCCCGTCGAGGTGCCCGAGCGCCGGGCAGCCGCATCAACGCCGAAGGAGAGCGCAACTCGTCCGGTCCCGAGTTCTTGTCCCACGCACCTCCTCCTCCCTCTGCCCGCGCAACGTGGCGGACAAGATCATCCTCAGGCCGACACCTTTCATCTTCGCGGTGGCCGCGCCGCGCGGCGGCGACGCTACAGAGGCCGTAGGCCGTGGACGGCAAGGAGTAGGCGCGCAGATCGCCACAGGGGCCGCCGCCCGTTCCGGTTCTTGCCAGATCCGGGCTCGGATTGGAGAGGAGGAGCATGGATCCGAGGTGCGGAAGGCGGCAGCGGCTCGGTTCTTGCTGGATCCGAGCGAGGGCGGGCTAACGGCGGTGACTTTCATGGAGCTCGGGTGCCATGGCAATGGGCGGCGGCGGCAGCGGAAGCGGAAAAGAAACCTAAAAATCTGATACCATGTATGATTGCACGATGTATTGTTCATGTGCAAAAGTACGTATATATGATGTACAAAAGGTGGGTCACGACCTCAACTATACAAGGAACTAGGTGCAACCGATGGGAGATGGTGGCTCGGGTTATATTCAACCGGTTCGGATGGCGTTCGCATAACAGGATAGGAGTCTAGAGAGCTTATCCTTATTATTACCGTATCGGTTGTCTTTGTCCGCTTGTAATTTTTCGGTTTATGTACTTTGTTTTGCTCCGTTTGCGAGCTGTAAAACCTTTACGTTGATACTTTCTGGATTTTTAATTAATAAGAGGGCCGCATGCATCATCATGATGCAAAGGCCGGGGTATACCACCATTTCAAAAAAAAAACAGTAGATTTCACAAGTGGCATCGACATGTGTATTTCTACACTGACTGCCTAAACAAGGAAGCTCGGATAAATTCTACTCCTTCGGTAAACTAATACAGCATAAGATTATTTAGAACACTAAAATTAATTCCGATCCACCATACATGAAGTGTTCCAACAGAACGCTAACACGTACGACTGACCAAAACATTTCACAGACGCATCGGCTATTTCTACACCACCACCTGAAGAACTGAGCTCATCTCAAATAGAATCTAATTTAACTGTATTTTGCAACAGAGGCTCGCAACTGAAGTAATCTGCAGGTGGTAAGCAGGCTTACCCGGTTTGAGCCTGTAGTAGTCGAGGTCGTCGACCAAGTTGGCCGCATCATAGAGCACCTCCTTGAGATCAGCAAGAGATTCAGTCACTGGCTCGTTGGCAAGCTCCCGGCCATGAACAGCCGAGACCACCAAGCGGACTCCCTTGATTGCAGACTTAAGCCCCTCGATTTCTACTTCAAGCCCAGCTTCACGGACCCAGGGGTCAGGAGGCTTGCCGATCAGTGGGTTTGAGAGGATCTCTTGCGCTAGCCACCCAATACCGGCGACCTCCATCGGCAGATCTATCCCACGGAAGAGAGCTTGCAGTTCGTGAGCGGCCGGCCGTGTAGGTGTAGTGGACGGACGGACGGAGGAAGCAAAGCCAAAATGCCAAATAGAAATACTATATACAAACTGTTACGGGCTGGGCCCCAATGGGTTATCGTCGAGTTAAGAGCTAGAAAGGCCTGTCCGTCTGTGTACATGGGCTGGGCTGGGCTGGGATATGGCCACGAGCAAAAAACCTCAATAACAACAAAATGAAGGTCCCCATCATTTCATATTTTTTTAATAAATTTCTCTTTATTTCATTTCATATTCAAGCACTCCATCATCCATGTATACACACAAATATGTACATGCTCACATAATTTAGGAACAAAATTATTATTATTTGGTAAGTACTACCACACAATTGTTTTTTTCAAAAACAACAAAAAAATACAAAGAAATTTGTTTAAAGGAGGGAACTATTTGGGGATGGCGGACGCAAAGCCACCAAGGCCCGCAACGAGGATGAGGGGCGGGATGGAGCACCACACGACGGTTCTCCCGACTGCTCGTCGGTCGCACGGCCGCTGGTTCACCCAGAGACCAGCCCAGGCCTCTGCGCACCCGATGAGCACCAGGACAACGAGAATGGCGTAGTAGGAGTAGAAGGCCACCCTGCCATGATGGAGGAAGACGCCGCCGGGACCCCTGTAGACGAGCAGCCACAATGCCCCAGCGGCCTCGAGGACACCGCACAGGAGCAGCGCCGCGGGCAGCTTATCCCGGTCGAGGCTGGCCTCCGCGATCGCGTCCACCGTGCTGCTCTCCAGCTCCATATATAGCTGGCTCTAGTAACTTGTAATCAATCTGGCTCAGTCAGGTGATGCACCTGCGCATGACTACAACGCGCACGAGTACTGCAAACCTGAACTTATAAGCACTGGTGGTTTGAGGAGGGGACGATAGGACAGGGCGGACACATAAAATATTAGCTGCGGAGGGTTCCAAGCTAATATCTTTTAATCCCAAATGCTAGGCGACTCCTTGTTGTCACTTTCGAAGGTGAAGTAAGCACACGACACAACACGAAGTCACGAACCCGAAGGAACCCGATGGACCTCGCGATCTGCTAGCAAACACACGGACACGAAACATGTACAGCAACACAAAGGTGACGTTCACCTGAGCGTGTACACGAACAACAGGAAAGGAACCCGCCTAGCGGCAACTCTTTTCTTCTTTTCTAATCTTCTGAATAATATATTACACTACACTATATAGAGAGGGTGGATTCTTTTGCTCCTGGGATCCATGGAGCCCGAATTTTCAAACATTCAAAAAACAACTTTTAAGTTAAAAAAACAGAAAATAAATACGCAAGTACTTATAGATGCTTACTAGATGCATGTAAAATTTCACCAAGAAATACGTTTTCATGTGAATTGTACAAAAAAGTATGCATGTACTTTTATAGTGAACAGTACATGTGCTAGAAATAGGTGGTTTATTATTTCTATATAGCTCACATATCGCACGGTTCATCGCCTCCGTTATTGCCCTCACTCAGCGGGTTTCTCGATTCCACTCACGTGAAAATATTGAAAGGCGGTGGTGATGGACGAAGGTCAACTTCCGAGCGCGTCGTTCATCTTCCACTAGTAGAAAAAGGGCCATTTGTCCCGGTACGTAAGGCCCATCTGTCCCGGTTATGAAACCGGGACTAAAGGGTCGTTACTAAAGCCCTAAGCCTTTAGTCCTGGTTCTTACACGAACCGGGAAAGATAGGCCTCCACGTGGCCGCTGCCGCGAGCACAGGCAGAAGGGCTTTTGGTATCCACGCGTCAGCAGCTTGGCAGGAGCTGAGGTTTTTGTTTTTTTTCTGAAAGGGGGTGGTTTAGGGGGTAATTTAGGGTGTTAATTAGCTAGCNGCCTCCGCGATCGCGTCCACCGTGCTGCTCTCCAGCTCCATATATAGCTGGCTCTAGTAACTTGTAATCAATCTGGCTCAGTCAGGTGATGCACCTGCGCATGACTACAACGCGCACGAGTACTGCAAACCTGAACTTATAAGCACTGGTGGTTTGAGGAGGGGACGATAGGACAGGGCGGACACATAAAATATTAGCTGCGGAGGGTTCCAAGCTAATATCTTTTAATCCCAAATGCTAGGCGACTCATTGTTGTCTCCTTGTTGTCACTTTCGAAGGTGAAGTAAGCACACGACACAACACGAAGTCACGAACCCGAAGGAACCCGATGGACCTCGCGATCTGCTAGCAAACACACGGACACGAAACATGTACAGCAACACAAAGGTGACGTTCACCTGAGCGTGTACACGAACAACAAGAAAGGAACCCGCCTAGCGGCAACTCTTTTCTTCTTTTCTAATCTTCTGAATAATATATTACACTACACTATATAGAGAGGGTGGATTTTTTTGCTCCTGGGATCCATCGAGCCCGAATTTTCAAAAATTCAAAAAACAACTTTTAAGTTAAAAAAAAACAGAAAATAAATACGCAAGTACTTATAGATGCTTACTAGATGCATGTAAAATTTCACCAAGAGAATACGTTTTCATGTGAATTGTACAAAAAAGTATGCATGTACTTTTATAGTGAACAGTACATGTGCTAGAAATAGGTGGTTTATTATTTCTATATAGCTCACATATCGCACGGTTCATCGCCTCCGTTATTTCCCTCACTCAGCGGGTTTTATGGTTCCACTCACGTGAAAATATTGAAAGGCGGTGGTGATGGACGAAGGTCAACTTCCGAGCGCGTCGTTCATCTTCCACTAGTAGAAAAAGGACCATTTGTCCCAGTTCGTCAGGCCCATCTGTCCCGGTTATGAAACCGGGACTAAAGGGTCGTTACTAAAGCCCTAAGCCATTAGTCCCGGTTCTTACATGAACCGGGAAAGATGGGCCTCCACGTGGTCGCTGCGGCGAGCACATGCAGAAGGGCTTTTGGTATCCACGCGTCAGCAGCTGGCAGGAGCTGAGGTTTTTGTTTTTTTTTTGAAAGGGGGTGGTTTAGGGGGTAATTTAGGGTGTTAATTAGCTAGCTAATAGAGAGAAGTGTCCTCTCTTATCTCCGTGCTTGGTTTACCAACGCTAATGCTATGCCTAAACATGGCTTAGATTGAAGTAAAGGCAACATGTGGTGCATGTCGAAAGTAGTACTAATCCAAACTTGATCAAGTTTGGATTAGTACTACTTTCGACATGCACCACATGCACCAGTCCATGTTCATTTCACCCACTGATATATAATTACTCCTCATGCTCGCATCATGCATCATCATAATAATAAGTCCTACTAATCATCATCATACAACTTCTACTAATCGTTATCAATAACAAGTCATACGATCATCATCCTCATAGTCATCGAACCAACCCTACTTAATTGTTCTTAGCACATGATCATCAGTATTAGGTAGGACCTAAATACCCTCTTTAAGGTAAAATAGCATAAAACAATATAGACCCTGACTCTCCATTATGGAGAATGGAGATCATTTTGTCTCCAATTCTTGCGCTTCGCTTCCTTTTGCTTCCAAGAACCTCCTTACGACTGTCCATACATTTTTTCCATTCTTTGATTTTCATGTCTCCACTTCTTTTAGAAATCTGGTATGGACAGTTGAGATTCGTAGGATGATCTGGCCGTATGTTCAAAACATCAAGGCAACCACTCTGATACATCAGATGAGGCACACAATCATTCCGGATTTCCTGTTGAAAAACATATAGTAATAACTTCATAGTTAGCAATGTAGTTAAGTTTTAAAGAATTTATGCAAAAGATGCACAGATGTCGTAATACTAAAAAATCTTACCATGGCATCTCCATGGATGTTACCGTAGTTCAACACGTGCACTAGTGGCACGTATTGACCATAATGTGGAGGAGTTTTACAATAGATATTGTAATTCTCAAGATCAGTACAAAATGCGACCAGATGATTTTTCTCCTTATAAGTTAACTCAGAGCCATCGGTGCAGTAGGTTCTGTCTACCATGTTCCGCACATTGTTTGAACAATCAAAATAAGCTGTCAATGGAAATAAGTTGTCAACTATTTTAAAATGAACAATATAAATTAGTTAATAACTATGTTTGAGAAACTCACATAGCGGTAGAATTGGAGGCGTATCAACAAGGACCCAAATGTCCATATTGTCTTGGTCGATGTCAGGATCACAAAGATCCATGGTGATGGGTCCATATCATGATGGGTCCTTAGGTGAATTTTCTTTGTTTCCATTCTTTCATGGTCTTCAAAACCCATCCTCTCCAAGACATAGCGTCTTGCATGGCATGGATAAGCTAGTCGAATTGTAAAAGATGAAAATTACACATTGAAATAGTTGAAGTCGTGCTTAATTACGAAAAAATCACTTGTCGTGGTTGCGTACCGTTTCAACACCGAAGGTCTCCTCGAGCTTAATGCTGAAGCGCCGATCTTCGTCCAGGTGAGGCCTGTCGCACAGACCTCGGTCGTCGTGGCACCAGTCGCACTCCCCCGGAAGACTTTCGTCGTCCGAGTATGACATTTCCTACATTAATAATTCAAATTTTAAACTTGTACAATTCAATATATGTACTATAGAAATTAAATTAGAACATTATTATTCATCACGGGTTGACTATCAGTCTGTCGAGTATTTTCTTGAAAACTCTCAACTCACGTGGTGTATATATTCGACCGTCGAAGACGGTAGCTCCTCCTTTCGTTCCCGAGTGCATTACACCAAATTGTCTAGCACACGGGAGTGAAGGAGAAGCTACCCCCACAACAACAGTCGGGATTCTTCGTCCTCTCATATATGGTGGAGACTCTCCCTCACTGATTCCTCTCTGACATTTGCGACCGTCAGTGATGGTAGCTCCTTCTTTCGTTCCCGAGTGCATTACACCAAATTGTCTAGCACACGGGAACGAAGGAGAAGCTACCCCCACGACAACATTCGGGATTCTTGGTCCTCTCATATATGGTGGAGACTCGACAGACTTAAAGTCAACCCGAAATATCATCTAATTATCTTTCTAAAAAAGGACATATCGAGCGCCTGAAATTTGCCGGAACGGAAATATACAAGTTTTTATCTACATCATATGAGCATTCAAACTTTGATGGCCATTACATTTCAATGGTTGAAAATATGAGCAAAAACATTTCAAAATATCTTATAGGACTCATATTGATATGGAGATTTGGCTGGTCTCACCTCGAGGTC
>CAJFDF010000990.1:35981-51363 GCA_904067115.1 Aegilops sharonensis
ATTCAATAAGAAAAACCAAATCGTAAAATAAAGTAGTATTCAAATTAGCATGCATTCAATTATAAGCAAAACTACATCATCTCTTGCGTCCGTACATCGTCGAATATTATCACTAATACACCTCGAATAGTATCATACATATAGCATCGCTAATACAGCTAGAACCGTAGCGCCCGACGGGTATCGGGGCGGGCGATGGACACCCAAAGAGAAGGAACCATCACAGGATCATAGCTCCAGTAAGATCCCTGAAGAACCTGCCAGGTATCGTCGAACCTGCCCTCCAACGCAACCATGTAGCGACGGACGTGTTCGCCCTCCTCGCTGACACGGCGACGTACCACCTCCTCGGTGTCCGGGAGCCTCGGCACCGTCACTGGCCCACGCGACCGCCACCAAACAAGGTTCGGGTCAACGACGAGCTGGCTCCTCACCAACCTACGCCCCCCGGAAGGTAGCACCTCCCAATACCAGCCCAGCGGAGCCCAGTCCCGGACATGGCCCCTCTGATCAGGCAGGCCTCCTCCACCGAGTCGACGACGAGGATGTGGGATAGGCATCGTCGACGTCGATGCGGGAATAATTGCTTGAACTAAAAAAATAAACTAGTTCTATTAATTTTCTTGCTAAAAATAAACTACTTCTATAGTAAAATAAAGTGGTTTTATTAAATCAACTAGTTCAACTACTAAGCACTTACTATAAATAAAATAAAGTAGTACTTACTAAAAACTAGTAAGCGTGCACTTGCAATGCACGCACTGTCGTGTGATCAAAAGAGAAAATATCAATAAAATGAACAAAAATATAATCGAGGCAATAAAGATGCTTACCAATTGTTTCAATGTCAAAAATGAAATCACAACTTGCAAAAACTAAATGTGTACCAGAAATAACCTAAACTTGCCAATAATAAAATAGAGAATTTACATATGTACATAGTACTACCTCTCTAAAGTAATAGAAGACCTTTTAGATCATTATTTTAGTGATAAAAAATGTCATATATAGTGATTTAAAAGGTCTTACATTAGTTTACGGAGGGAGTATTGTATAGTATCTTCCAGAAACTAAAATTGTTTCAAGAATGTACACATGTACATAGTATCTTCCAGAAACGAAAGTTGTTTCTTTATCTACAAAAGAGCCAATAGGAACATGTTCTTGAACAAAAGAACCAATAGGAATATGTTCTTTAGCACAAAAGAAGCTCTACAAGTTATTCCAAGACATGCACATGGTTTGCTGGCATGTTATTGCGAAACACAATTGAATCAAAACTAAGAAAATACAAAATGTTGACGATAAATTGTCAATATGTGAGGCATCATTTTGTTTATTCAGAAGTTAGTTGCAAGGAAGTCACTTAAAGTTACATTATTCAGAAACTTGGATGCAAAAATAGCAAGATACACAAATGAGTCTAACAGTCACATCGTAATTCATGTTAAATTATGCAAAACATCTTCCACCATTGATTGCTCGTGTCATTGTTGGGCCCAAGGATGCCGCTGATGCTTACTCAAGGCACAAAAGCTGAGATAGGAGAAAAAGTTGCCAGGCCATTGTTTCGAGGTCTTAACAGTGTTTCATGTGTGTATGGTCACTCTGGCTGCAGGTACACTTCAATGCACAGATCAACTTTGAAATCCAAATGCATTTTGGAAAGCTCGCATGCAACACTTGTGAGAGTTTCAACAAAAGAAAAACTTCATATATTAGATGCAGTACGAATATTAAGACACTTGATGTACTATCATCTATTTNTTCTATTAATTTTCTTGCTAAAAATAAACTACTTCTATAGTAAAATAAAGTAGTTTTATTAAATCAACTAGTTCAACTACTAAGCACTTACTATAAATAAAATAAAGTAGTACTTACTAAAAACTAGTAAGCGTGCACTTGCAATGCACGCACTGTCGTGTGATCAAAAGAGAAAATATCAATAAAATGAACAAAAATATAATCGAGGCAATAAAGATGCTTACCAATTGTTTCAATGTCAAAAATGAAATCACAACTTGCAAAAACTAAATGTGTACCAGAAATAACCTAAACTTGCCAATAATAAAATAGAGAATTTACATATGTACATAGTACTACCTCTCTAAACTAATAGAAGACCTTTTAGATCATTATTTTAGTGATAAAAAATGTCATATATAGTGATTTAAAAGGTCTTACATTAGTTTACGGAGGGAGTACTGTATAGTATCTTCCAGAAACTAAAATTGTTTCAAGAATGTACACATGTACATAGTATCTTCCAGAAACTAAAGTTGTTTCTTTATCTACAAAAGAGCCAATAGGAACATGTTCTTGAACAAAAGAACCAATAGGAATATGTTCTTTAGCACAAAAGAAGCTCTACAAGTTATTCCAAGACATGCACATGGTTTGCTGGCATGTTATTGCGAAACACAATTGAATCAGAACTAAGAAAATACAAAATGTTGACGATAAATTGTCAATATGTGAGGCATCATTTTGTTTATTCAGAAGTTAGTTGCAAGGAAGTCACTTAAAGTTACATTATTCAGAAACTTGGATGCAAAAATAGCAAGATACACAAATGAGTCTAACAGTCACATCGTAATTCATGTTAAATTATGCAAAACATCTTCCACCATTGATTGCTCGTGTCATTGTTGGGCCCAAGGATGCCGCTGATGCTTACTCAAGGCACAAAAGCTGAGATAGGAGAAAAAGTTGCCAGGCCATTGTTTCGAGGTCTTAACAGTGTTTCATGTGTGTATGGTCACTCCGGCTGCAGGTACACTTCAATGCACAGATCAACTTTGAAATCCAAATGCATTTTGGAAAGCTCGCATGCAACACCTGTGAGAGTTTCAACAAAAGAAAAACTTCATATATTAGATGCAGTACGAATATTAAGACACTTGATGTACTATCATCTATTTGCTTGCATAGATATACAAATAAAAAAACATCTCTCCAGTTCAGAGTAGCAAGCCAGACAAAATAAAGTCTATTGCGGACAAGAATGAAAATTATGTAAATAAGCTACAGTGCCACTTGAATGGGAGAATACATATTGCACACCACTTCTCTCATGGAGAATGAATGAGCTGCAGCTTGTGAAATTTTCTTCCTGGTGAATGAGTGCATCGAGGTAAAATAGCAAAGATATTCTTATATCATTCATGGTGACATAAACACTTCAAAGAAAGCAGCAACTCCAAAACATAATTTACGACTTTCACCTCAAGCCAACTTGCCTCTATCGCCATCATATGAAATACCAATGAACAGAAGATAGAAGGTGCACATGCATAGAAGTTTCATGCTAATTTAAAAGGCACAATTCTCAACCCCATCTTCAGTAATTTACAGCTAGAGCAAATTGGAACATAACTACTCATTATACATTCATTCTCTAATAAGAGATTTTCATCACCATGCCATGTTTTACAAAGCACCCCTGCCCAAAGGTTAAAATTTAAAAAAGCATTTCACTGTCATGCTCTCTGGAAACACTCTTGTTGGTACGGGTGAAAGGTGTATTGGCACACTTCAAGAACTTTTAATGGTGAATAAACCTGAATGTGATAGTGGGTCTTAGTACACTTCAAGAACTTTGAAGCCTCATCAGGCGCATTTCAAGCCAAACTCATGGTCATGCACTATAAAATGGCCAGAAAATAATGCAGTTCTCTAAAACATTGCAAGCAGCCTTGTCGCATAACTCTTGTTACAGCTCAAAGAGATAAATGTTAAAGCAATTATGAGAGTTTTTTTAACCTTAGAAGCCCTTCGACATCAAAAGTGGTCTGACACCATGAGAAGACATCGGGAGGAGTGGCCCATTTTGAAATGAACTGCTACATTGTTGTCACAGGAGAGAAGAGTTAATCCATACTGCATGAATGCGACAACTAAGCATTACACAAGCTCTTGCATTTTTTAGAAACAAGGATCGCTAGAAATAAGTGGGACCTGACTAAAAGCTGCAATTAGAAACACATGAATCATTATGTTATGAGAACTTTTGTACAGAGATGAACCACATCAACGGAGAAACACATGTTTGTGATATTTGGTCCTGGTTAACATAGTCTAGAGCTGCAACTTTCTTTTGTTGTCAAAATATATGATGCTTCATATTGTATTCTTCTTTCTTCTCATCCGACATTCTCCAATTCCATGATTGAACACTTTTTCTTTTAGGATCATCAGTTGGATTATGCTTTATATTTGCACTACCATCCATAGTTGTGTTTGTTAGGTCCTTAAACGGGGAACGTTCTGTTGATGCAAACAATATATAGAATGGCATAGAGAGAGTGGTGAAGATCATTTACGCAGGGTAGCATACTCATGTCAATCAGATCCTGACTATTCTATCTACAAAGCATCATCAATTAGTTTCTTAAAGCTAAAATAAAGAATTGAGCATTAATCTCTAGATGCCCGGGCTCACAGGATTTAAGATGCATAGTATAAAGAAAAGAATGTAAGATGGGATATATATTTTGTAAGTAGGAGATATTTTTACTGGTGTTGTGACGAGTAAATCGCTGAAGACCACCACATTTGTGGCGAGGATACTCCAAAACCACCGTTTTTGTCAAAAATCACAAATAACCACCACTTCTGCGGTAGGTGAGTAACAAAATGCACTAAACAAGCTGCCAGCCGCGACTAACAACAAAACTGACAAGTTTGACCCACACGTCAGGGTGACATGGCAGGCCTATGTGGATAAGTTGTTGAGGTGGCAATGGGTCCCACATGTCATCCCTATCTTCTTCCTCTCTCTTCCTACCTCATCTCTCTTATCTGCGTAGCGTCGCGCCGCCGCCCCACCCCGTTCGCTGCTGCACCCTCATGCCGCGCCGCCGTCCGCCTCCTGATGCCGCGCCGCCGTCCCTCGTGGTCCGTCGCTCGAGCGCCATGGCCGGCGAGCCAGAGAAGGTGCTCGCCTTGCCCGACCCTACTCTGCTCGATCCGTTCGCTGACCCAGCCGTCGCCGCAGCTCCTTGCAGATCCATGGCCGCCACTCGAGCGCCATGGCCGACGATCCAGAGGATGTCCTCACCTCACCCAACCGTCCTCTGCTGGATCTGGTTGCCAACCCGGCCGCCGCAGCTCCTAGCGCGCCCGAGATCCATGGCCGCGGCTAGAGCGCCATGGCCCGTGAGCCAGTGGAGGTGCTCGCCTCACCTGTGCCCTCCTCTACTGGATCCAGTCGCCGACCAGGCCGCCGCAGCAGCTCCTAGCATGGACGACGGCAGCACCACGAGGAACCTCGCCGGCAGGTGCGCGCACACCTCCAGCCGCCGGAGCTTGTTGCCAGCCTCCTGGACACGGGCGCCGTGAGTCGCCATCACCTCCTGCAACCTCGTCCGTGCCATAGCCTGCTCCAGCGAGCCCCGTCAAGGATGCCAAGGCGTCCGACGCTGCCCATTGCCTGTTTGTAGAAAGAGTAAAATGCATCGGTGGTCATTGTACTTGTGTCGAAAGTTTATTTTAGTCACCGTACTTAAAAATACGGTCAATATGATCAGTATATATACATTGCGGTGATTATACGGTTACTTGTTGCCGTATGCTTTCGTATTTTGTCTAAGCTGACCAGTCAAACTTCCTATATGTGGAGCCTAGTCAGACAACGTTACCTCTCTATCTTATACAGACCCATTTGTCAGCAGATGAAAAGAAAGAAATAAAGACAAACCAAAAACAATGCGTGCGCGAGCTTCGAACAAGATATCCCAGTGAGGTTGCCCGCGCGTATTAGCCACCTGAGCCCAACCGCTTTTGCTTTAATTAGATAGTGACGTAATTTATATATAAACATAAAGCACGCATCCAAGCATGCATCACGATTCACCCCATGCAGTGCACACAGACTCACGCACGCACGGACGCAGTGCACACACGTCCTTGTGTCCACGCACGCTCTAGCACGGATGCATACAGGTCACACACACGTCGCAGTGCACACCCGCCGTCTCACGCCTAGTCCCTCCACAACCTCACCATGCACTCGTGGAGTCCTGCCTCGCACAACGCCAGAGGCCATGTGCGTTGGCTCAGTTGGATATCTGCCCACGATAAGCGACGCACTCGTACACAGAAGAAAAGGGTCGCCAGTAACCAGAGATTTGCACGGGTATACTAGATCGTATTTATTTCTACAGACAGCCCAGATCATTTTTATCTTTCTCTCTATCCCACCACGTCACGTATTTTCGTACGTAGCGTGCAATGTGCATTATGCTAGCTAGATATCATTGTGCATG
Source organism: Aegilops sharonensis (assembly GCA_904067115.1). Classification (NCBI taxonomy): domain Eukaryota; kingdom Viridiplantae; phylum Streptophyta; class Magnoliopsida; order Poales; family Poaceae; genus Aegilops; species Aegilops sharonensis. The sequence continues at coordinate 42,251 of CAJFDF010000990.1, forward strand.
CCCTCACAAGCACTCGCTGGGTCGTCGTACTGATCGATGGGTGATGCATATGAGCAACGGGACAAAGCAGCGCAAACGAATACCAATTCTCAGTCCACGTGAGATGGTCACAAGGCCGACAACGACGACATCCCACACCGGGTCGCTTTTGTCAACGTGTGTGTGCATGATAGTGGCGCGGCTGCCGGAGCACGACCCGATGATCTCAGCTTCATCGCCGGCGTGTGCGCTCTAAGGTTCGAGCGTTTGCATGCCTGCTAGCGAGTGTGTGCACGCGTACTAATGTGCGTTGTGTGAAACTCAATAAGCTGGATGAAATCTTGTCTTAACTGGCTAGCACGGGTGGGTAATAGCGGAAAAGTCCCACGCTCGAGTCCGCCCCTTTGATGCATTGTTTTTTTCTAATTTATTTCTCCTCCACACACTGACAGGTGGGACCGCATATGTAGAGTCGATTAGGCTGCCATGTAGGAAGTTTGACCGGTCAGCTTAAACAAAATACGAAGTTATATGCTGAGTCAGTGACCGTATAATCACCGCAATGCGTATATAGTGACCGTATTGACTGTATTCTTAAGTACAGTGACTAAACTAAACTATCAACACAAGTACAGTGACCGCTGATGCATTTACTCTTGTAGAAATGCCCACGAGACAAATGGATTGAGAAGTAGAAAAATGAAAAAAAAACGTGAGTCATTGACATGTGGGACCTTGTCCAACTCAGCATGTTGTACACGCAAGCACGCCATGTCAGCCTGACATGTGGGCCCAACTTGTCATTTTTGCTGTTAGAAGGAGTTCATGCAAGAATCAGTATGATTTGTTACTCACTTGCCGCAGAAGTGGTGGTTATTTATTATTTCTGACAAAACCAGTGGTTTTGGAGTACCTAGCCATAAATGTGGTGGTCTTGAGCAATTTACTTTGTTGTGACCCCGCCTACTCACAAGAACGAATTATAGAAGCGTGCCAAAATACGGAAGCACAGCCCTTGCATTTGGCATCAACAAATATTGCAGTTATATAAATAAACCATAGTATCATAAAAACTATGGTTTTTGGAGTATCAAAAACAACAGGTCATGGCCCTTTTTTTCTAAACTGAGAACGCATTCTTTCCCCCTTCTCTGTCTCACCCCATCCACGCTTCACTTCTACCTTCCTTCATCTTGTCTTTTCTACTGCCATGGATGAGCAAGGAGCACCAATTGGACACGATGGACTATCTCCATGTATGCATGCTATACATTGAGTCTTCCCTGGCGCCGGTGACCACACATGTATATAGCCATGAGCAGTCCACGTCTATGATGATGTGTGTGAGTCTTTCCCCGCTATTGCTCACAGCGCCAATCAACAGGGCATCCAAAACAATAAGGTGTGCATCAAGGGCCATCCCTCGCTCTAGCCACATGGTCACCTAGCGATTGGGCGTGAGAAAAAAAAAAGAATCGGGCCAGCGATTGGCAGGGAGGGGCTGTCGCTATGTGCAAGATTGCCTTCGAAACCAACACACGCAACCTCTCTCGTTTCATCTCCTCCAGCCCCTCGTCCCTCCCTGCTGCTTCGCCGCCACTGCCTGCCCAAACCACCCCCCCCCCCGCACCCCCCCCCCCCCCCGCTCCCCCCCCCCCCCCCGCTCCCCCCCCCCCCCCCGCTCCCCCCCCCCCCCCCGCTCCCCCCCCCCCCCCCGCTCCCCCCCCCCCCCCCGCTCCCCCCCCCCCCCCCGCTCCCCCCCCCCCCCCCGCTCCCCCCCCCCCCCCCGCTCCCCCCCCCCCCCCCGCTCCCCCCCCCCCCCCCGCTCCCCCCCCCCCCCCCGCTCCCCCCCCCCCCCCCGCTCCCCCCCCCCCCCCCGCTCCCCCCCCCCCCCCCGCTCCCCCCCCCCCCCCCGCTCCCCCCCCCCCCCCCGCTCCCCCCCCCCCCCCCGCTCCCCCCCCCCCCCCCGCTCCCCCCCCCCCCCCCGCTCCCCCCCCCCCCCCCGCTCCCCCCCCCCCCCCCGCTCCCCCCCCCCCCCCCGCTCCCCCCCCCCCCCCCGCTCCCCCCCCCCCCCCCGCTCCCCCCCCCCCCCCCGCTCCCCCCCCCCCCCCCGCTCCCCCCCCCCCCCCCGCTCCCCCCCCCCCCCCCGCTCCCCCCCCCCCCCCCGCTCCCCCCCCCCCCCCCGCTCCCCCCCCCCCCCCCGCTCCCCCCCCCCCCCCCGCTCCCCCCCCCCCCCCCGCTCCCCCCCCCCCCCCCGCTCCCCCCCCCCCCCCCGCTCCCCCCCCCCCCCCCGCTCCCCCCCCCCCCCCCGCTCCCCCCCCCCCCCCCGCTCCCCCCCCCCCCCCCGCTCCCCCCCCCCCCCCCGCTCCCCCCCCCCCCCCCGCTCCCCCCCCCCCCCCCGCTCCCCCCCCCCCCCCCGCTCCCCCCCCCCCCCCCGCTCCCCCCCCCCCCCCCGCTCCCCCCCCCCCCCCCGCTCCCCCCCCCCCCCCCGCTCCCCCCCCCCCCCCCGCTCCCCCCCCCCCCCCCGCTCCCCCCCCCCCCCCCGCTCCCCCCCCCCCCCCCGCTCCCCCCCCCCCCCCCGCTCCCCCCCCCCCCCCCGCTCCCCCCCCCCCCCCCGCTCCCCCCCCCCCCCCCGCTCCCCCCCCCCCCCCCGCTCCCCCCCCCCCCCCCGCTCCCCCCCCCCCCCCCGCTCCCCCCCCCCCCCCCGCTCCCCCCCCCCCCCCCGCTCCCCCCCCCCCCCCCGCTCCCCCCCCCCCCCCCGCTCCCCCCCCCCCCCCCGCTCCCCCCCCCCCCCCCGCTCCCCCCCCCCCCCCCGCCCTCCCCGCCGGTGGCCGCCCCGCCGCCGGCACCACAGCAGCCTAGTCCCCGCCCGCGCCCAAAACCCTAGCCTGTAACCTCCGCCTCTAGGGGATTCCAATTCTTGGCCATCGGGAGGAGGCAGCCAGCGGACGGGAAGGTCGGGCGTAGGAGAAGGATGACGGGACGCGGCTGCGAGCATGCCACTGGCCGTGCGGATTGGCTGGGAAGAGAAGCCGGCGGCGGTGGCGGTTTTGATCTGTCATCTGCCACCAGTGCCGCCACAGGGGACGGATGACGGCATCTGAGGTGGGCCTGATCCCTCGCATCTTCCCATTCCTTCTTCGCCTTGTCTCAACGCACGCAGATGGCTGTAGGGGCAGCGCGGGCCCGGGCTCGGCCAGCCACCATGGCGTCGGATGCGCCGGCGGGGGCTACGGGACCGCGCGGCAGGTGGCGCTGGGGAGGCGGTGGCAGCCACCATGGCGTTGGGGAGTTATATCTTGTTTTTTGCAATGCAGTTATTTGCGTCTATGTTAGTAAAATTACAGTTCTTTACTGTAGAGAAATCTGACAATGTTGTCGTTTCGTTGGTTCAGTCTGCAGATTTTTTCGGTCCTGATAACAAAGAGGGGATCGAGGGACGTAATGAGGTCAGCTGGCTTGTTCTACAATTTGTTGCTAAGTAGTAGAACTCTAAATTCTATATAACCCTTCGTGCTCACAAATACATCATTCTATGTTTTGAACATGAATTCCTCACAATTTTCGTTTTATACCCTCCCATTTAACAACTTGTTTTATACACATATTTAGATAACTAATAAATGCTACCATGGTAGTTTTGAACAGTTTAGTCCTTGTGATTGCTAGACCAAAATTTATTTGTGAACATGAGTATTTGGCACATCTTGACCCTACAATATTGTCATGTTATACTCACATTTTCCCATTAACGTATTAGGATTTGATACTAAGATTACTCTGCCACCTTAAACTCATGCTATGTTCTTTCGCTTGGATTATTCTGAATGCTTCTCTTGAAAGTTCCATAAAGGCCATAATAATTCAGTTTAGCATACTACTTCAGATGTAAAATTTGATTGGCTGACCAACAGCACCACAAGATGAATTTTAACATCGAATTTTGTGTAAGAAAGTTTCCACATTATCTTTCTGTCTGAAATGTTTCCAGGTGGATGCTTTAGCAATGGAAGGCATGATAGAATGGATGCACGGAGGAGGTCGGGTATGCTGGCTTTATGCTGCGTAGTCTTCTAACAATGTAATGTTTGTTCTGACCAGTTCCTACTATGTGTAGGTTGGTATATTTGATGAAACAAACAGAACAAGGAAAAGAAGATATATGCTAATGAAGATGGCTGAAGGGAACTGCAAGGTATTTTGTAACATTTGGATTTACAGTAGACTTGGTTCTTTGACCTTTCTTCCGTGATTATCTTGAGCTAAAATTGTTTCATGTTGATGAAAGTTATAACATATAATACTGTCACACCACTGACAGTTTGTGGTTCAGTCTAATTAATGTGCTTTTGTGCATTGGGTACATTTCTGTCATTTGTCATCTTGGACAATGCTTGCTAACTGGATGCACTTTCTGCAGATAATATTTCTGGAGACAATATGTAATGATCGAAACATAATCGAAAGGAATGTACGCCTCAAAATTCAGCAAAGCCCTGATTATGTTTCCAGTTAGAAACCGACAATCCCTCAAAACTCACCCTGTACTTACAAATATAATATGCATAACCTTATTTCTGTGTAAAAATATTTTAGGCTGGATGTGGAGGTTCTACGAGAACTACGCGGCGAGGGAGATGGCCATGTACGTGGAGAAGGTGGTGGAGAGCCCCGCCCACGTGGTGGAGACGCTGGACGCGATGGCCGGGATGTTCTCGCTGGTGGTCGTGGGGCGGGGCAGGTGGCAGCCCAAGGAGTTGCTGGTCGGGCTGGACGAGTGGGCGGAGGCCGGGCGGGAGTTGGGCGCCATGGCGAAGATCCTGGTGTCCAATACGTCCATGGAGATGGGCTCCGTGCTCATCATGCAGCAGCACAGGGTGCTTGAGCAGGTGCCCAGATGACCTCTGCAGAGCCGCGCACGTATATATGTACGTATGTAAGAAAGTAACATAGTGGTTGCTATAGTGTATAATTTGTCACAGAGAACATGCAGCTTGTGTATACTTAGACGAGTCGATTAGGACGATGCAGGTAAGATCCACACTTCTCTTTTGTTCTTCCACTGCAACGTTGATTCTACTTACCTAATCCATAGCTCTGGGTCCATATTCCTTGCAGGAGCATTGATCTCTTGGTGCGGCAGCGCGAGGCCGCGGGAGGCCAGCCCGGGTTTATTGAGGCGAACTCCTTGTCCTTGGACGAGGAGGTCGACAAGGACGCCGTGGTGGAGCTTGGTGAGGAAGAATAAGAAGAACCGGCACAAGGGGATGAGGAAGAAGCAGCGGAAGGAGGGCGTCGTCGCCAACAAGGAGGTAAATGTTGCAGGCCTACGCTTTTCTCGTCATTATGCAGTATCATGTGTTTATTTTAGCAAAAGAGGCTTTAGTTGCTATGTCATGTAGAATCACTTTGAATTGGAAGCTAAGTGGTTCAACTGCATCAAGTGTGAGCTCACTGGAATTTTTTTCGACGTGTCTGTTTCTTTTCTTCTTTGCTAATGCTTCTGTATTGCTACGATCATTTGGTTAATTATGCTTTACCAGGAGTCGGTGGTCGATACTAGCCAATTTCCTTTTTTTTTGGACAGTATAAATGGCAGTATGTTGTTTCCTGTCAGAAGGTACATACCTTTTGATTTCGTGAAAATCAAAGTGATGCAATGTTTTTGTTTTCATCTGTTAAAAGTTAGTGAAACATGTGCGTGCACACTGAAACATTCATGAACTGAATAGCGGATTGAAAATCTTGGCATGTTTAGTACAACTGATTTTATCTTAGTGAATCGACATCTGTGTTTGATCTTCCTCGAGCTGCAGGTGATGAATGTATTTGTCCCTTTCAGCTTCAGGTTGCTGGCACCTAGGGGAGACAGGACAGGAAAATCGGTGCTCATCGAGGATGGCGTTGATGCCCATTAACCAACAACACAGTTCTGAGGAAGATTCTTGCAAATGCCAGGTAAATTTCCTTTTACATGGATAACTTTGGTGAGTTGATAGTTATCTTGCTTCTGCTCATCATGACCAGCATATACCAAGACACTTCTCCGTACACGATAGACAAACGCACGGAGTGAGCTTTTCTCGGCGGTTCTGGTGACTGGCGCACAGGGTCTCCGTTCCAGTGTGTTGCCGACGAGCAAGGTAAATCCCCTACGCTTGTTCACTTCGACTCTGTATTTATGCTATGGTCACTTGGGGTTTATACATATGAGCTTCTCAGTCTTGTCTATGATAGACAGAGTATGATTTTGATCGATCTTTCCTATGTAAACCACTGTACAACAATTCTGTTGCATTCTTTGATATATCTATGTACTTGGGCTTGCTTCCTGGTTTCCCTTTTCTCAATAATCTCAACCTCCATGACAGATGTGGAGACCGATCATGAGCCTCTCCTTTCACATTGGATTTTGTTTCATCTAAAAAGCTTAGGTATTCTTATTCCATCAATTTTGGATGATTGTCCAAACCTGGGATGTGATTTAGAACCTGACATTTTATTTTATTTTGTTGTATGATACAGCTTTCTAATACTAATAATCCTTTTCTGTTGAGTAAATGTTTACATGTTACATATCCAAGGTTTCATGTGCTTGTGCTCTTCGATTCCATAGGTTTGCTCCAGGCCAGTTGGTTGCAACTATTTTCATTTAAAAAGGCTTATGTGTGCATAAATTTGTAACTGATTCTGAGAGATGTAGCTAAATATAGAAATGACATGTGTCTTTGCATTAGGCAAATGGAACTGTTCAATTCATACCTTTTATTCTTCTCAGTATTGCTTTTCTATCATCAGAATAAACATGTTTGAGATATTAAACAAGGGAACATACATGCCCTTTTGTGACGTTAACCATTTTACGCCAGGTATGGGGACATTGCTAACCATGCATTGGCAGTTGTGAAAAGTAAGAAGCTGGAATGCAAATCAAGCATCTAACTCTGACACGCATAACAAATCTGTTTCAGCAGATAGGCCTGAGGGATCTGATGGTGTGTTCACACTGAAAGTTATCGGTAGATGGTTAGATTTTTCACATGCTCCATGTGCTAACACTTTGTTGTTAGAGCTGCGATTGGTGTTACTGAACAATTTTGTTTAACAAAATTGCCATGTCATTGCAGGGTTTACCTCTGTCCTTCACTTTTCATGCCTCAAAAGCATTTTCCGAGCAAGACAGGCTTAGATCTAGCTCCTAAAAGGAAAGAATGTGCCAGAGTAGATTGCAGAACACCTGCAGTTTTTTAGATGCACTGGTGAAAAAGCCAATGAAAGACATTTAACTTCAATTTTACCTTTGATAATTTTTAGGATTGGTGCGTGCTGTAATAGTTTGTAATAACATCATTTGTATCAGGAACCCATCCATCCCCTTTTCTCACATGTGGGCCTTGTTCCTAACCTCCTGGTTCTAATCTCTTTAGTGATTTGACAGCCAAAGGATAGATGCTCCTGATGTACTTTATGAATGTCCTACGTTTGTTGCTGCATCTCTCTCTTGCAACAAGCATCAACATGTTCGTGTTAGTGCATTGGCAGTGCCAAGAAGGCTACTCAAAAGGGCATTGCCTGTGCTGGCAGCTACTAAAAAGGGCGTTGCCCTACCAGGCACCATACAGATGCTCTAGATCATGAAAGAGAGAGTATTCACGCCACTGATGTGTAAACTTCCTTCTGTTTATACATGACCTTTTGGGGAAGATCAACTCTAATAATAGCACAATGCACTTGTTCTTGCTGTTGCTGGCCGTTGAAGGCCTGTAGGGTGTTTTGGGCTGCTGTTTTCCCCTTTTGGGTTTGCTCTGAGTGGAAGAGCTTGCTAAACCACCTATGTAATGTCAAGTCTAAAAAAACTTCTGTAATGTGCATCTATTGGGCTATCCACAGTAGCATACAACTTGTCCATATTGATCTGAAATCAGAAAGAATGGATTAAGAGGGAGAAAGATGTCATGTTGGGTACGGTGGGTACTGTTGAACATGTGTACATGTACGTAGGTCTGGGTTTTGTATGCCGCACTTGTAGTGTCTCTCTCCCTCTGTATTTACTTGTATCTTGGGAGACAAGACACCAGTCGCACCCCTTGTACCTATATATATGTGCCTGGTGCACGATCAATCAATTATCAATGCACCAAATCATTCTCTACATGGTATCTATCGCAAGTCGATCATCTCGCTTCCGCTAACCCTAGCCACCGCCTCGGGCCACCGCCGCCGCCGCCGCCGCCGCCCCACGCTGCCGCCACCGCCCCTCCTCCTCGCGCGCCTTCTCCTCCCCGCGCGCCCTCCCCTCCACGCCGCGCCGCCCTCCCGCCGCGCCGCCCGTCCTCCACCTCCNCGCCGCCCTCCCGCCGCGCCGCCCGTCCTCCACCTCCGCGCCGCCTCTCCCCAAGCCGCGCCGCCTCCCTCGCCAAGCCGCGCCGCCCGTCCTCCACCGTCGCGCCGCCTCCCTCCCCACGCCTCGCAGCCATGTCATCCAACGCCTCCACCTACTCCAACCCCTTCGTCGTCGACCCTGCCGAGATCCGCGACATCAACGTCCATGCACGCGTCCCCGTGGTCCTCGACGCCTCCAACTCCACATACTTCGCGTGGAAGACGTACTTCTCGCTGCTCTTCTGCGAGAACAACCTCGTGGATCATGTGGATGGCACCGTGGACTCCCGCGCCATGGTGGACGACACCGAGTGGACCGCGATCGATGCCGCGATCATCCGGTGGTTCTTCACCACCATCTCCAAGGACTTGTTCCACATGGTCGTGAGTGCCGGCGACGACGCCCGTGCCATGTGGGTCAAGCTGAACGGCCTCTTCACCGACAACAAGCTTCAGCGCCGCGTTTTTTTGCAGCAGGAATTTTTTGACTGTTACCAGGATGAACAGTCCATTGATCACTACTGCCGCCGCCTGAAGACGTTGGCGGATGAGCTCCGTGACATTGGAGCCAAGGTGGATGACGACCTCCTTCTCAGCACGCTCACCGCCGGCCTCAAAGAGGACTTCGGCAACGTCGCCTCCAACCTCACCTTGATGCCGGAGCCCTCCTTCCCCAAGTTTGTGGCGTACTTGCGGTTGGAGGAGCGCCGGATGAAGGGGTTCAAGAAGCGTGTGCAGCATCACGCCCTCGC
>CAJFDF010000991.1:31567-41798 GCA_904067115.1 Aegilops sharonensis
TAGAGGAGCAAGTTAGAAGATGGTTGCAGTACAAATCACCAAGTTGCACCAGAATGAAGATGAGGATGATTCACCCAAATCTTTCAAAGAACATCCCTGGATTTTTGCATAAAATGGGATAATATGCTCCTACTGACATCCCAAAATTTTGGTAGAAGTTTTAAAGAAATATTTAAATAGGTTGTAGTGCAAAAATTGTCCACTGGACTAGATTTGCAAATTTGATGTAGAGCTCAAAATATCCAAAGAATGAAATATATTTTTGCATAAAAGTGATTTATAAACATCACATGACATCTCCAAATTTTGGTGGGATTTTTAAATAAATTTATCAAAGGGTTGCAGTGCAAATGGAACCCTAAAACTTATGAAAAACCAATTTTGAGAAATAAAGCTCAGGGGAAAATAATTATGTAAATAATCCCACTGATAAAAGAATTTTTTTACTTGAGAGGGTAAACAATCCCAATAATAATTGGAAAGATTTTTTTTAGGGATGGAAACTCCACAACTTAGGGGAAAAGAGAGGCTCTGAGATCAAGAATAAATCCAGAAAAATAAAAATTAAATTTCCTGGCAAATTTTAATTAATAAAACAAGGTTAAAATTTTGGGGTGTCACAACACTACCCCCCTTAAGAAAAATCTCGTCCTCGAGATTTGTTAAGGGTTGTTTTGAAAATATCAATCCTGTTAGCTGAAACCAAAAGGTTTATTCATAGTACAAACTTGCGTCGTCGAGGTTGGTTTTTGGCAGCTACGCTTGGGATTAAAAATGCAATCGCACATCAACATACTCATGCATGGCTATAACAAAAATAGGGGTGCACAGGCAAACAGTATTTAATTACGGCGATACAGGATCACACAGTTATAAGGCGAGGACATACTAAGACTCGGTACTGCTCGGGTGACTCAGTCTACCTCGTTAATATCTAAGCGGGCTTGCCTTGCAGACGTCGGGGTTTCTCCATGGTTCTCACCGTCAGGATTAGCTGGAGGGGGTTGAGGAACTGCAGGCTCGAGGTAGCGATGATGACCATCTCGGGGATTGTTGGCCACAATCCCGGNATACTAAGACTCGGTACTGCTCGGGTGACTCAGTCTACCTCGTTAATATCTAAGCGGGCTTGCCTTGCAGACGTCGGGGTTTCTCCATGGTTCTCACCGTCAGGATTAGCTGGAGGGGGTTGAGGAACTGCAGGCTCGAGGTAGCGATGATGACCATCTCGGGGATTGTTGGCCACAATCCCGGTGGAGCGTGTTCCTAAAAGGCGACGAAGCACTTCTGGGGTCATCAAGGTATTTTGGTCGATGGCTGGGGCAGACCTCAAGGTCTCGATTGGTTGTCCGAACAGCACGACTGGGTTGTCAGCGTCGTTCTCATCTTCTCTACTTGCCGGGGCTTGGCGAATCAGCTCTCCACGAGCTGCGATCAGATCAATGGTGATTTGATCGAATAGTTCCTCTAGTGCACCTACATGGCGCACTAGGTGCAACAATGCAGGATCCGTCTCGTGATCTCCGTTGGCAACTTGGGGTGGTCTACCATACCTTTCACGGCTGGGGTAGTAGTAAAACGAGCGACAGTTAACTCTGGGCGACAAGTGCCGGAGTTGAACTATAGCCTCTCGCGCGGCTAGTTGGATGGCTTGTGGCTCAAAGGAAGTTGTCCTTCCGGTGAACCTGTAGGGGCGTTCTGGTGATAGACCCCTACCATAGATGTGCACAGTGGCCCAGAATTGACGGCTCTCACCGCTCATGGACCCTTGGTACACAACATATTCTAGGGGCTCTTCTAATGCAAAGGCACGGTGGGTGAGGTTCGCGAGTATGGTCAAAAACCTCCAAGGTTGGTTGCTGTGGTCTCATTGTGCACGACAGGGCCAGGCATTACGGATTGGTTTGGGAAAAGAGTTTGTGTGGTGCTGAGTTGCGGCTAGCGTGCCCTTTTTATAAAAAAGGGGACGGAGTCTTCCTTCGCATGCTTGCGAATGGGACAATTTAGGTGTCGGTCACTGGCGCGCGATCGACAGGCTAGGCTGATAGGTTGGGCACCGACTGCCAAAAGGTGGCGGGGTCACTGTGTGGCTATCTTACACGAGAAGCTTGGCTGGGGTTTTGGTTAAGGTCTGGTGGGTTGGTTTGCCTAAGTCTTTCGACCTGNTTGGGAAAAGAGTTTGTGTGGTGCTGAGTTGCGGCTAGCGTGCCCTTTTTATAAAAAAGGGGACGGAGTCTTCCTTCGCATGCTTGCGAATGGGACAATTTAGGTGTCGGTCACTGGCGCGCGATCGACAGGCTAGGCTGATAGGTTGGGCACCGACTGCCAAAAGGTGGCGGGGTCACTGTGTGGCTATCTTACACGAGAAGCTTGGCTGGGGTTTTGGTTAAGGTCTGGTGGGTTGGTTTGCCTAAGTCTTTCGACCTGGCTAAGATAGGACTAGCCAATGGTCAGCCTGGCTCTGATACCAAGTTTGTCACGACCGGTGTTCCGGGTATTAATTTCCAGAAAACGGTCGTTATGCTCACCAGCCCCAGGATTACTTTTAGCTGATGAGGCACCAACTTGATACAGAAATTCCAAGCAAAAACAAAATATGTTGTACAAGACAATTCTGGCCTATGAGTACAACAACAGGTTTCTAGAGGTTGATGGCGGAAGCGGTTTGTGGATCATCGGTGTCTATGGGACTCCATTTCCCACAGGAACAGCTGACCAGTATAACTCCTATCTTCACGAGGCTGCGGTCTCCGTTGCTTAGGTTCTGGGGCGGTCATCGCAACGCTCCTCTCCATGCAAGAAATCTGGCCAAGGCAATAGCCAGGGACAAGCCAGTGAGTACTTTGAATGTACCCGCAAACATTATGAACACGGGTATAATATAAATGATAATCATGCACTGAAATATTCTATGATCACATCGTCAGTCATAAAATTAAAATCCCTGATGCATGCAAGCAGGTTATTTTTATGCAACATGAATATACAATAATGTGGTAGAAATAAAAATGCACCGATCGGGTGTCTGAAGCGACGCCTCGAAAGGATCATGATATGAAGCATGCCTCAGTCGGGCGTCTAAGCGACACCANATGTACCCGCAAACATTATGAACACGGGTATAATATAAATGATAATCATGCACTGAAATATTCTATGATCACATCGTCAGTCATAAAATTAAAATCCCTGATGCATGCAAGCAGGTTATTTTTATGCAACATGAATATACAATAATGTGGTAGAAATAAAAATGCACCGATCGGGTGTCTGAAGCGACGCCTCGAAAGGATCATGATATGAAGCATGCCTCAGTCGGGCGTCTAAGCGACACCACTTAAAGGGCTTATAAGGGAAATAAATAGCAAGCATGCCACAGTAGGGCGTCTATGCGACACCACATAAAGGGCTTATAAGGTAAATAAATAACAAGCATGCCACAGTCAGGCGTCTGTGCGACACCACATAAAGGGCTTATAAGGTAAATAAATACCAAGCATGCCGCAGTCGGGCGTCTGTGCGACACCACATAAAGGGCTTATAAAGCAAATACAGTCATAGTGAATATCCAGGAGGTAGAACCGTTCGAGGGATACTCAAAACTTCAAATAATATAAAGGGGTTAGTCCATAATAATAATAATCATCAACATCATAAGTCACACGTCATGATCCATGTTCTGGTTTAGTAGTTTCTCCTCCGAAGACCGACCTAAGACGGACACTTGACCCGTCCCAGACTGTAGTCCTTAGCCATGGACACGGCTATTCGAATAGATTTAATCTCTGCAGAGGGTGTACTCTTTACCCACGAGTAACGGATTCCTTTAGTCCATCGAGACTAATTCCGTCTACGGTCTTTTANTCCATAATAATAATAATCATCAACATCATAAGTCACACGTCATGATCCATGTTCTGGTTTAGTAGTTTCTCCTCCGAAGACCGACCTAAGACGGACACTTGACCCGTCCCAGACTGTAGTCCTTAGCCATGGACACGGCTATTCGAATAGATTTAATCTCTGCAGAGGGTGTACTCTTTACCCACGAGTAACGGATTCCTTTAGTCCATCGAGACTAATTCCGTCTACGGTCTTTTAATTGAAAACACAACTGACTTGCACACACCAGCATAACTTACCAGTGTCTGGAATCACCCACGACACTTGTCAAGCAAAACTCTAAGTGGGGAGGCTACAACCTCGCGTAGCATGGGATCAAATTTATATCGCGCGCTCTAAGGGTTGCCCCCCCCCCCTCTCGGTCCCAACCGGAAACACCCATGCCCCCGGACCAGGTGGCATGCCTACCGGATGCAGCCGGTACCTTCCACCATGGCCCCTCTGTACGGAGTGTGCTAAGAAAGGAGTTGACAACTTACTGAACCGTACCCTACCTGCGGCAGGGACGAGTGGTAGTACGAAACAAGTATGGGGGTTACTGGAACAAGACTCGATCTACGGTTGACTCAGGAGGTTTATGAATTCCCTGCATGATATATGTAACCAATATATACATTCCATCCAACAAAATCACCACTCATTATTCCTCACCATGCCATACCGGACATAGTCGTCCCGATGGAGACCGGAGACAAGTTCACGCCTACCCAAGCAGAGGCTTTCCCGGGTTTCTTTCCGGCATGCATGCAAGGCATTCGAGGGTGAATATCGTCACAAGTATATCTGTTTCCAACGGCAAGGAAATCTCCAATATGCATTCATTTGGAGTTATATTTAAAAAGTTACAGCCAGTCAAAGCTCTAATCAAAATCTGTTTTTTTAAAACAAAACAGAAAAAGAAAAGGGGACGATACACGTCGAAGACGTACTCTGGAAATACGTTTCCACTTACGCCTCTTTGGACCGGCGCTGGTCACTAACACTGGGTCCAGGGGGCCCACTGGTCAGGTTTGACCAGTCGACCCTCCCTCCTCTTCCTCTGCCCGAGAGGGGGCGGAACTCCGGCGATGCTCGCCGGTGAACGGCGGCACCGTTCGAGCAATAGAGGTCACCCGCGGGCTCAGGGGGCCGAGGGGGTCCCTCCGGTGGTCGTTACGGTCCCCGGGGTGGACGGAGCTGCCGGCGGCGAGCTCCGCAGCGGACGGTGGCCGTCGGGCAGAGTGGGTTTTCTCCTGCGGCGAGTCTTGATCAAAATTGAGTAGGGGGATGGACTCACGAGAGGGAGAGGGAGCTCCTGGTGAAGAGAGTGGTGATGGGGAGGCCCTGGTGGCGCCGGAGTGATCGAGACAGTGGCGGCAACTGTGATTGCCGGAGATGAGGAAGACGACCTCTCTGGTCTTCCTACTGCTACGGGCGGATCGGTGAGGGAGTGAGATAGGTTGCTTGAGGCCTGGATGAGCTCGGGGGTTCCTATTTATAGCGCATCCATGGCGGTTCCGCGGGCGAGGATAAGGTCGCTGGCGAACCGCCGCTCTGTAGCGGTCAGGGTGACGTGGCGGCGACGAGAGCTAGAGGACGCGCTTGTGGATGAGTCTGAGCTGCTCCAGGGGCAGGTGGCGAGCGGGAGTGGCTCGGGCGGCGCCGACACGGCCGGGGCCTGCATGCAACCGTCAGCTAGCCTCCACGGCCGCCCTGACGGTGGCTCTGTGGGGTGTCAGGGGTTGTCGGGGTGGCTTTGGAGTGCAGAAGGAGACGCAGCGTGCTGGCTGCGGTTGGCCAAGGGCCAGAACAGGTGTGGGGCGAGACACGGCGGCTCGGTCGCGGCTCGTGCAAAACGCGCGCTCTGGGTGTGCCCAGAGCACGCACGAGACGTGCTCGACAAAATGCCAGGGCATGCTAGAGGTCTCGGGTGAGGTTGGGGTTTAACAGACCTAGGTTAAAGTCATCTAGAGGCTTATTGGACAAGTTAGTTTTCCCAGAGGTGCAAGGTCACAGTGCAATGACAAAAGTCATGTCAAAGTTGTTCATGCACTCAAGGTGTTTGACAAGATGCCACAGGCACCTAGGCATTTCTTGGAGTGGAAAAATTCTCCAGGCTAGTGTCTCTTTAATAGCAAAAGAGGATGGTAAGGTCATTTGGGCAAAAGAAGAAACTTGCTAGTGCAAGTTTTGCAAATCTTCATTTTTGGACAGAAGGTAAATGGCATCAATGCATGGACCAAAAATCTCCCAATGGGTCCAATCTCCTGGACTTAAGGGTTTGGTAAGGTGTACTGCAAGTAGGATAAAGCTCATGGGTAGAGGAGCAAGTTAGAAGATGGTTGCAGTACAAATCACCAAGTTGCACCAGAATGAAGATGAGGATGATTCACCCAAATCTTTCAAAGAACATCCCTGGATTTTTGCATAAAATGGGATAATTTGCTCCTACTGACATCCCAAAATTTTGGTAGAAGTTTTAAATAAATATTTAAATAGGTTGTAGTGCAAAAATTGCCCATTGGACCAGATTTGAAAATTTGATGTAGAGCTCAAAATATCCAAAGAATGAAATATATTTTTGCATAAAAGTGATTTATAAACATCACATGACATCTCCAAATTTTGGTAGGATTTTTAAATAAATTTATCGAAGGGTTGCAGTGCAAATGGAACCCTAAAACTTATGAAAAACCAATTTTGAGAAATAAAGCTCAGGGGAAAATAATTATGTAAATAATCCCACTGATAAAAGAATTTTTTTATTTGAGAGGGTAAACAAGCCCAATAATAATTGGAAAGTTTTTTTTAGGGATGGAAACTCCACAACTTAGGGGAAAAGAGAGGCTCTGAGATCAAGAATAAATCCAGAAAAATAANAGAAACTTGCTAGTGCAAGTTTTGCAAATCTTCAGTTCTGGACAGAAGGTAAATGGCATCAATGCATGGACCAAAAATCTCCCAATGGGTCAAATCTCCTGGACTTAAGGGTTTGGTAAGGTGTACTACAAGTAGGAGAAAGCTCATGGGTAGAGGAGCAAGTTAGAAGATGGTTGCAGTACAAATCACCAAGTTGCACCAGAATGAAGATGAGGATGATTCACCCAAATCTTTCAAAGAACATCCCTGGATTTTTGCATAAAATGGGATAATTTGCTCCTACTGACATCCCAAAATTTTGGTAGAAGTTTTAAATAAATATTTAAATAGGTTGTAGTGCAAAAATTGCCCATTGGACCAGATTTGAAAATTTGATGTAGAGCTCAAAATATCCAAAGAATGAAATATATTTTTGCATAAAAGTGATTTATAAACATCACATGACATCTCCAAATTTTGGTAGGATTTTTAAATAAATTTATCGAAGGGTTGCAGTGCAAATGGAACCCTAAAACTTATGAAAAACCAATTTTGAGAAATAAAGCTCAGGGGAAAATAATTATGTAAATAATCCCACTGATAAAAGAATTTTTTTATTTGAGAGGGTAAACAAGCCCAATAATAATTGGAAAGTTTTTTTTAGGGATGGAAACTCCACAACTTAGGGGAAAAGAGAGGCTCTGAGATCAAGAATAAATCCAGAAAAATAATAAATTGATTTCCTGGCAAATTTTAATTAATAAAACAAGGTTAAAATTTTGTGGTGTGACATGACCCAGAGCAAGAACGACTCAAAGTAGAAGGAGAGGCCAGCTCAGCAGCAAGGCCGGCCGTCGTGGCAACTCTCCACAGAGGTAAGACGGCCGGCGGCTCTAAACGAGGTCGTAGCAACTGAAGTATACTGGAGGTGTCAGCGAGGTTAGCAAAGGTGACTCGACAGCCGGCCTTGCTGGGTGCGCTGCCGGCTTGGTGCGTCGGTAAGGGCCGTTACTGTAGAATGACGCGCCGGCCGTGGTTGAATCGCAGTGGTGGAGGTGTTGACTCGACGCGTGGTCAGAGAACGACTCGGCGTCCAAGTTTGTTTCTGGGTCACGGTTGTCTCAGAAAAAATCCCCCTTGGCGTCTTCACGTGGTATACAAAGCATGTACCAGTTGATGCTTCTTCACGTGCAGGAGTTAGGGAAACCATCAGACTTTGTTTTTTGCACCAATCAATGCTTGGACCCCTAATCCTTGTGTATACGCTTGGTTGATTTGGTGTACGGCGGTTGTAGCAGAAATTTGTAGGTCTCGGCGAGTCGCGGCCGTAGCAACGGAAATCAATCTCTCTTGGACTTTGACTTGCAAAGGTGGCGGCTCGTGCCGCAACCCGAAATTTCTTCTTCGACTTTAATCTCATGAATTGCAAAATCTTCATCTAGAAAATCGCAAACTCCTCGATCCCTGGGGAGATCCCTCCAAGAACTTATCACCACCGTGCGCTAGCCCCACGGTGGGCGCCAACTGTCGTGGAATTTTTACGGAAGATGTCCTAGTGTAAGGACTTAGTCGCGAGGACAACGCATCTATGTGGTAGCTTGAGAGGGGTTGATCGGGACGAGAGACGCGACACGCAAGACTAGGATTTAGACAGCTATGATCATGAGAGAGTCGCGGGTAAGCCGGCTCTTTGTGTCTATCCCTAGAGATTGTTCTTGTTGCCTGTCCCTCTTGGAGAGCCCTGCCCCTCCTTATATAAGTTAGAGGGGCGGGTTACATGTGGAGTCCTAGTAGGACTAGGACTAGCCTATCTTCTACTACAAGCCGGATACAAGTCCGGGTCTTGATTCCTTGTAAGGGAGATATTCCTCACGCCTTTCCTCTTAAGCCGACCTATCATAACATAAGCCGGCCTTCTGGGCCTTGAGCCTCCTGGGCCCTCGGGTCTTGTCGCTCCTCTGATCCGCTTGCCAGGTCAGCCATAAGTCACCAGGATCGGGCGGGTCACTTAGTGTTTCGTCCAGTCAGGGTGGGTCATTACTGAGTCACCAAGTCCGGCCGGGTTATACTTCCGGCCGGGTTACACCGCGGGGTATATCCCTGACAAATACCAAACGGAGTCCAAACGCAGCGAAACTTTTTGGAGATTTTTTTGGACCAGAAGACACACCATGGACAAGGAAGTATCAGAGGGGGGCTCCGAGGGGAGCACAACCCACCTACGCGCGCCTGGGGGCCCAGGCGTGCCCTAGTGGGTTGTGCCCACCTCGGCCGCCTCCCACATAGCCTCTTTGCTCTATAAATACCCCCAATATTCCAAAAACCCTAGGGGAGTCGATGGAACACAATACTAGCCGCCGCAAGTTCCAGAAACCACATATCCAATCTAGACACCATGACGGAGGGGTTCATCATCCTCATTGGGGCCTCTCCGATGGTTCGTCAGTAGTTCATTGTAGACTGACGTCTACTACACATCCTTATTCTTGTAGACTGTCGGTGGGACCGACACCCATGTGGTCACTGGGAACCCTTCTACGGTCGGGGGGCGTGAGGTTGTGCAAAGAGCAGGTCTGACAGGAAGCACACGGTTTGTTTACCCAGGTTCGGGCCACGAAGATGCATAATACCCTAGTCCTGCTTTGGTGGATGTACTGAGTGTTCTTGTGTTCTTGAGCTAGCTACGGGGAGCAACTTTCCCAAAAGAGCCGAATCCCCCTCCAGTATGCCCCGGGCCTCCTTTTATAGTCGAAAAGGGGTTGCCACAATGGCACACAGGAGGTGGAAAGGTGTACAATGTGCGAGCTTATCGGCCGGCATTATGGGACAAAGCGCATTAAATGCGCTAGTTAGGTGTCCATTAGCTTTATCGGGGATGGGAACGTGGCCCGTCCCGTCGGTCGCCGCACCGCTTCGCTTCGATACACGCCCAAGCCAGCGATAGGTGCAACACCATGTAGGCAGGCATGCTGCTGAGGTGGCGCGATGATAGGGCCTTCATGAAGAGTTGCATGCCACAATGCAGGTGCTTGTTGAGTCGGTGTAGAGGCCGCTCATCGCCATGCAGGTGCCTGCCCAGCTGGTTGAGCTAGCAGCTGCTTGGGGACGGCGGTGGAGTCTTGGCTGGCGCGGGCCTGGCAGTGGCCCTGCTGACACCTTCGGCAAGGGTCTTTCGTGGGATCCGGCAAGGGTCTTGCCGGGGATCCGGCAAGGGTCTTGCCGTTGGCGTTGAAGTCGTCCCCGGCAAGGCGCTTGCCGGGGGTCTTGTGGATTCCCACGGCCAGGATCCCGCCGAGGGTCGCCGTCTTCTGGTCCTCATCTGATCTCACATGTTTATGATCTTGACGAAGATCTGCACGCAACCACAGAGGCGCCTCCCGAGCCTTGGTTCCATTGAAGTTGGTGGAGTTGGATCCCGTGGGCTCAAGGGTGGCTCGCACTGCTGGCATCGAGCAGGCTGCCCCAGCAAAGCTCTTGCCAGGGCTGCGGA